>VWZS01008407.1:1758810-1849090 GCA_013397075.1 Rhabdornis inornatus | reverse complement strand
TGGCGGCGGGGGCCGAGCGCGGCCGGGCCGGCGCAGCCTATGGGAGCGCGGGGGGCGTTTGAACGCGGGGAGCGGAGCAGGCCGGGACCGGCACCGGGACCGCCCCGAGCGCTGCCGGGGGCTGCGGGACCGGCCGGCTGCGGGCGCTCGGCAGGGCCCGGGGCTGCGCTCTCCGCCGCGCGCGGTCCTGCAGCGCTCACGGCGAAGGAATTCTCGCCCCCCTGGAGCCTGCCGCAGAACTGGGATGTCCATCAATGTGGCCTCAAACCTGCTTTTGCGTTTGCCCATTGTTTGAAGGGGCGGGACGTTAGTTTTCGAGTTCCTTAATTGTACATTTTGTTCTTGAGATAAAAGCAATAAAAACAACTTGGGAGATTTGCTTTGCTTTAAGGTGGTGACTGCATAGCCTTAGCATTTCCCATAGCACCATGAACTGCTGCCTGTAGCTTTGAAAAATAAACTTTTCCCAGTATTTTAGACAATGCGTTTTTAGTGTCCTTTACAAAGTAAGCATTTACTTAAGCATTAAGAGAAATACTGCAAACTTTTTTTTCCTTTTAAAAGGAAAGGCTTTTAAAGATGTTATTTTACTTTTGGGCGTTGGATGCCCAACCCATATGCACGATGAGGCCGTCTGAAAATGCAGCTGGAGATCTGACTTTCGAGATGGCTCATACCACACAAAACTGAGCACACTCCCAAATTTTGTAGGGCCAAGTCGTAAGTTAACCAAACGACTTCCAGAAGCATCATCCATTGAAGTGCTTCAAACTGCAGTGAAAAGATGGCACACTATGTTTATTAGCCACATCACTATGGTCCATAGTTAGGATGTTGATTAATTTACGCTTTAGAATTAGATAAGAGCCAAAGTGGCATGACTAATCAGGTACACAGGGTTCCAGTGAAAGGAAAGTAGCTGAGAAAAATCCCAAACCAAAATGCGAGTACTTTTGCACTCACTTTGCAAGCATTTAATGAGATATACATGACAGTAAAAGCCATGGTATCAGGACCACGGTTTTCTTGCAGTTGTATTACTTATGTGCTATCAGCTGCTTTTGTGCTCCATGCAATCTCCAGAAGGACTTACATTCTTAAAAAGAGGCAATAATTCAACGACCCAAATCACTCTTCCACCAAGAAACGCCCTACCCAAAGCTACTGTGTGAGTTTTACGTTTGTTCTCTTTTGAAAATAAACAAATTCATATTCCAGGAAATAGCTGAAGCAAATTCCCAATCCAGCAGTCCGAAATCAGGGGGAAAGGCCAACTCCTCCAGCAAGCCGTGGGGAGCGCGGCACCGCAGGGACCACCGGGACCTGTCGGTAGGACACACCGGGACAGCCTCACAGCTCCAGGCACCTCTGCCAGCACCGTCCCCGGCTCTCTGACACCCGGGCGCCCCCGGAGTGCCCGAGCACCCACGTCCGCCTTTGCTTTGCCCCGGAGCCGCGGGCGCTGTGCCCAGCTCCAGAGGGGCCCGGCTCCATGGGAGCTCTCCCGTGCTGCAGCCTGGCCCCCTGCCAGAGCCCCTCCGCCGGCGCCTTCCATGAAAACACTACAGGACATTTTTTATTTGGTAATCGCTAGATGTAACTAAGCCTCCGATTATTTTTTTTTAATCTCTATCTACACATGCAGAAGGCGGAATGTGACGTTTTATGTGCCCACATGCTTCACTGCCAGAGTATTCACCAGAGGAGGCAGGAAGGAAAAGGCTGAGATCACAACAGGAAGGAGGGGGAAGATTTCAAGGTGTGGAGACGCATGAAAAGAAACTCAGGGGAGGATGACCTGATAAACTGTAGGGTAAAATAATCCCTCCCTTTCATCTTTCTCTCCTTGTATCGTTCTGAGGAGGGTGGACAAGACCTACAGGCTGGGGAGGAGGACAGGCTGGGAACAAAGAGTAAAGATGATGAACCAAGATGAGGCAAGGGAATGAAAGAGGACTGAAGGCATGCAAACAGAGCTGGAGATGGATTCCCTAAAATGAGGGAGAAGGACCATGGGAATGTAAAGCAGTTATTAAAGTGTTGGGCATAAAGGTGAAAGAAAAATATTAAGTGAAGAAAGTTCCAGCAAAGATGGAGGTGCCATTTTTGTATCATCTTACATTGGATGAGAAAATGCTATCAGTCCATACACTGAATTTAACACAGAGGGAGACCATTTAACAAGGAAGAACTTCTGCTAGGGGTTTAAACCAGCAGGATATGCATAACTCTTTTGGCNTCCCTTCCTCTCTCCCTTCCTTCCTTTCCTCCATCTTCCTTCTCTTTCCATCCAACAGTTATTTAAATCTTCATCTCTACTCTTGATACAAATTAGAGGAGCCAGAAATGCCATCTTATTCTATTAGCAATGGTAAAATGCATATATTTTTCAGTAGATACAAATTATTTTTAATGAATGGTTTTGCTTGTTTTTATACAAAGCAACAGCAGAATCATGTTGCTGTCCTTTGAAATTCTTCCTTCAGGAGAAAATTGCTCACAAGCAAATCTACCATCAACAGTATGGAAAATACCAAATCAAATGTTGGTCAAGTCAACATAGAACTATTATCTTAAGTGCAAGTAACTTTGAATTTTATAGTCCTATTTAACCTTGGGTGGGTTTTTAAATTTTTAAATAAATATTACAAAATTCACGTCTGAAAGAGCAAGTTATATATTGTTAATAGTTAGGATTCCAGTGCATTCATGTGTTCCCTTTAAAAATCTTTAATGAAACAGCAGATGTGTATATATTTATATACATACATTGATATATAGCAAGAGAGATGTATGTGTTACTGTTTAGGTATACATATATGCCTTAAATATATAGTACATTCAGTCAGATACAGTTATATACCAAGTCCCATCTGTTAGCTAAGGGATCAGAATTTCAGAGCATATTCCTGATTCTACCCTTACAGGTACTGAGAACAGGATAATCTTTAACCCCTATCTTTAGAGGGAAAATTGTCTCAGAAGTCAAGGGCTGAAGAAAAGCAAGTGCTTTACTCATCCTTTAAATAACTGCTGCTGGGAGATGTCTAAAAAAAGTACTATTATATTTTCTTTGTAGGAAACCTAAAAATAAAACTATTATTTAATAAGTTCAAACCATAACCCTACATTGATTCAAAGGACACAGAAGGACACTCAGATGTGTGAATCCTTATTTCTGAGGGCATGGGTATCTGTTACACCACAAGAACAGGAAGTCTATTCTCTACTTTGTGTTGACTTAACTTTTTAAGAAATGTTTTGACCACTTAAAGATGGGGAAGAAGGAAACTGCGGAACCGCAGCCACTACAGAGACAACTTCCTGTGGGTTTTGTGGTGTGTGTGGCTCAGGAGGAGAACAATTCATATGAGATCTTTCAGAGACAGCAGACAGTTTTGCTGTCCTATGAGGCAGTCTTGGGATGCTTAGCTATAAATAAGCCAATATATTATCAATTATGTGATAATATAATGCAATTTAGTTTATATTGTATGTTCTGTATTTGTACTGGCCACATGATTTCAGCATTTCAGGAACACAGAAAAAAGGGGAAGAGAAAATTAAAGTTCACCATATAAACCACAAATGAAGAAAGTATATGTATCTACCTCAAGGTGTAAAAAAAGTGGTTTACAGAAAGCTGTGGGAAATCCACGTCCTTAAAATTATACAGAACTTCAGTGTCTTGATGAATCAAGTCCCTAAGGAAAAAATCAATGTAGTAATAATGCTTAGTAATGATTCTTATCTTCCTCCCACTTCCACACAGTTAAAACTTGGTTCCTGTACCTACTGACTCTTTAAAGGACTGAATACCACTGCAGTGCCTCTTCTGAAAACACTGCAGACAATGGCTCAATATACAGCGAATAGAGTCTTCCAGTAATTCAATGCCTCTCACATACTGGAACTGTTAGACAAAATCCCAAAATCTGTACTTCACCTCTCATTAAGAGGTTAAAGCACATACCTTAAGTACACTCCAGAGGCTGGATATGCTCAGAATGGGAATAAACCAAGCATGTCCATACAGGTGGCCTGTCTTAACTCCTGCTATTTAAACTCATTGTGATTTCCTTTTTAACACCTTAAAAATAGTACTAGGTTTAATACAGTGCAAGGACATATTTTTCTGTTCAGCCTGAATATCACCTCAACTTGTAAGCAAATGGGAAATGTACAAATAGAAATAAAAGTAGGTTGCTGTGCCAATGCAACATTACTTTCAGCGTTAAAATACTTAAAGAACGTATCACTGTAGAGCTGAAATGTAGTCTCTTTAGTTATCATTTTGGGATATCCTTATAAAAAGAAACTCATCTCCATGGTTTGGACTAGGTCTTGGAGAAACTTTGTCATCTGTATAATTGTGTAGTGGCAAAATCTGAGACTACTCTTGAAAAAAATATTATCCGTGAGTTTTAGTCGTACTTCACAGCAGCAGAGCTAATTTATTACAGAAATTCATTACAGAAATGTTATGTAACTATTTTACTTCCCATCTCAGACGTTTTATGAACGGGACTGTAAACTTCAATGCACTGCAGCTGATCAAGGCTGATTTTACAAAATGCTTCACTGCTAAGAAGCCACTGGATGTCAAAATATCAGATACTCAGAACTGTTCTACTTTCTCCAGGTTTATTTGATAGAGAGGGGACTGTTAAAGTAATCAAAGACGGCTGTGATACTTCAGCAGGCACAAATTCAGTGCTGATGTGATTCCAGCCCCAGAAACAGTCACAGTGCAGACAGCACCACACGTGCTCTACTGATCTAGAATTCTTATTTATCATGTTTAGCTTTTAGAGAGCATGACTAGCAGCTCATCCTAAAAAGTGCTTGCCCAGACAACAAGCAACATGCACCAAAGATTAACTGCACAGGCAACTTTAGAAAGTAAAAGTGAAGACTGAAATGAAGACACAGGCTTGGTTACCCACAAACACTGAGTGATTTGTAAAGGCAGTCCAGGGCCAGAATGATTCATTTAATTACCTTTCTGGCAAACAACTCTGTATTCAAACCTAGAAATTTTCCAGGAACCCTTGCACAAGATACAAAGTGATAAAACTTTGTTCTCTGAAACCCAAACAGAATCACCACTATAAGGATGATGGAAGATGGGGAGGACAGGAGGTTGCAGAGGTGTGGTGCTCTAAGCCAGATAGTTTTGAAAGGTGAGATCACTTCTACAGTTTCTTCAGCACAAATATCAGACTTGAAATGAATATTACAGGAAATTATCATGACTCATTTTTGTTAATGAGAAGGGCATGCAAACAAAAAATGAAAATATGTACTGAAAATTGTTACATTCAACACAAAAATATATCATGAAAATTGTTACACTGCTAAAAGTGTTTCTAGATAATGATGCAAAAGTGTGAGCTCATCTGCTTCCTAATTCTTCATACCAAAAAGACTTTATTGCATAATTGGAAAAAATGTAGAAACTTAGATTACTGAACTTTGTAACCTATAATCTATTTTTATTGCCACTCAGCTTTCGTCTTTCAGAACCTCAAATTTATTTTTATCCTCTTGCCTTTCTTATTACAACTGGTACAAGACTCCATCTATTCTCTTAAAATTCGCATGCACAAATCCATCAAGTCAAGGAACTAACAATGTGCTTAAAAGTAGGAACACCAGATTACACCCAGTTAATTCCAGTGTAATCTTTACCTTAGTTGGTAGCTCTGTCCCAGTAGCACCTGCTTTACCAGAGCAGCTTCAGTAAGGTTTAGTGGAGGTAAGTAAGGTGAGTAAGCTCCTGATGGTCACGCCCATAGGGTTATGAACCCTTTCCATCTTGGCATTTGCTTTTGTTCCTACCTCCAAATACTAAAAACAAATTAAAAAAAAAAAGCACTTGAAAAAGATCACTGTTTGTGTCACTGGAAGAAACTCAAGTTACCTTGTAGTTTGTATCCCTTGCAGGTTTCTTAACTGTATATGATTGGATTATTATATTAATAGGGGTGTCACCACTGGTCTGAGATGGTTTTGTTGGGGCGTCCCTTTCAAAATCATTATCATTCTAGAATATATAAGCCTGAGACATGAGTGCATAAAATATTATTTTGTTATAAAACTCTACAGCAAAACATAGTTTTATGAGTTTTAACTGCATATTTCAATAATTCAGGCTACATCCTCAAGGGATCTTATTTAACACACGTTCATTGAGCACCACATACTTTCCATCTTAAAGTTAAGAGTGCTTTTCAGTTACTTTTAGTCTGTAGCAACTAAGTAGACATCTGGTTATCTGTGATATTATATATTCTATTTTAGCTGCGTCTGCAATCAATAGCAAAATTTAGTTCCCAGGGACAACATGTTTTGCAGTATGCCCTATTTCATTGGTAACTGTTACGGTTTGGTTAATGTTAGTATTTTTAATTACATAAATAAACGTTGCTACAAGTTTTTAAAGTAAGTTTAAAAGCTTTCAGTGTATGTAACAGTTTCAACATGGCAATTTACATGAGAGGTTACTAGAACAGAAAGTGCTTAGCGTGGAAGGATATTGCATTATTTCCTGACCTGTTGTCAGGAAAGAAAAGCACGTCATGGGCTGGCTTTTAGGCTTTGGTGTGTCACAGCACATGAAATCAGTGAGCAACATTAACATTATGAAAGCCCCACATTCTGCTCATGTTACTTGGCCACTTGTTTCTGCTCTGGCACCGTGTCACCCCCTCCATTGCTGCGTCGTGCTAACTCTGTATGGGGATACCTGAAGTGATACTGGTTTAAAAATTATCCTTAGAGCACAAAGGCAGGAATAAGTAGCCAAAGATGGGGACTTTTTAAGCTGAATTTCCTGGCTATGTGTCTACACTCACACAGCATTTACCTACACTTCAAGCACAGAGATCACCTCAGCTGCAGATTTCTGAACCTGTGGGCAAAAGGCATCCTCTGCCTTACAGAGGTGGGGCACCTGTACCTCACCTGAGACAGGAGGGCTTGCTTCACTCCTTGGATAATTGCATGACATTTTTCCAGTAGTCCTGTATGATATGTCATCATGCATGTGCAAGAAATTCTTAGATGCTCATTTTTTTAGTTTGGAAATTTATACAGTATTGGCTGTATAAAGGCACAGTGAAACCAGTTCTTCCTGAATCACTCAGAACCTTCAAAAAGCATGCAGGCATTTTACACTTGGTCCCATTAACTGCAACCTGTAATGCATTTTCAGTAAGACATTTTTCAGAAAAAAAAACCAAAACAGATATGATTTTAGTTCAAAATTTACAAAATCAAGCTTTGACCACAGACTAATACTGGGTATGCCTAACACAGTAAACAAGAGGTTCAAAAAGATGTGAAGTACCACACGAGATTTTTTTATGAGTCATCACACTGACTATACTGATACAGAGTCCAAACTTCACTTATTTCTCTCAGTTGATTAGATTCAGTCCAGCTCTCTAGGCACTTACACTGCAAACAGATCTGTAAACTGATTTACATTTGCCAAAGCAGAAGTTCTTCAGAGAAACTCACATTTGGCATCTATCTCCAGGACTGCCAGGGCTCAGCTCTGTTCTGCTAAAACTGGTTATGCATTACCCAGGAAGCATTAGTATTTGGTAAGATAGATACATATTATTACAGGTGTATCTTTACTCAAATTCCAACTTTAAATCTAAGAAATACACAGTCAGAAATTCTTCTGACTGCCTCAGTACCAGAGAAACCATCCCTGTAGTACAGGACCACACATTCCACTACCTATATTACAGTGAAGCCCAGAGGCTGTAACCAGAACAATGCTTTAATCTAGCTAAACCTATACAGTCAGTAAAGAAGGATTCAAAGCAAAAATATTTACAGTGCAAAACTCAAAGCTAACAGGGCAAATGCTGTATTTACCACACTTGGATGGCTGTTTCTCATTCAAGTGTTTCGGCCTCACAGAATCCACATTATATCAATATCATTAGCTAAATCTTTTCTTTACACATCTGTCAGTTCAACTCTATGTGCCAGCTGAAAAACTGTAACTGTCACATCCTTTTTTAAATGTGTGAGATTATAATACTTGTGCAAAGTGCTAAAGCAAGAGCCTAGGGATGGAAACTCTTCTTGTTCTCCAGGCAGGTAAAGCAAGGACAAACATCAAAGCAAATTTCCCAGTGAAGTCCAGTCAGTGTGGCTGTTTTCAGTCCCTCAATCCCTTTGTGTGAAAGCTTGTTGAGTATTTCCAATGTTGTGCTTTAGTCTAATAAAAGATACAGCTTCCCACCATAAAACTTGCTCCCTAACAATCAAATATTTCTGAAAGCCTTTTCAAAGCTGGAGAAACCAATTTTTGCCAAGTGTGCAAACTTCCATGAGTCACATAACACTCTGACTTCTGTTAAAAGATGAACAAATATGATAATTGACAACAAGATGCTGAAGTGATTTATACAGTTTTTTTATGATAAATGTAAGAAGTGTTTTACAGAAGGTCTTCCATAGAAACGTACTTTATTTTCCCATATTTTTCAAAAGCTTCCCATTAGAAGCACCATCCTCCAAAAGAAACTTGGGGGTTTTTTTTCCTCCCTAAGACCCAATTATAAATATAGAGTTTGAAATCAACTCTATGACTCTTTCCTGGCTGTGTGTCATACTGACATTTAACATCAAATACATGCACTGCTGCTTTTTAGACATGCACTGCTGGACAAATAGATTGCACACTATTTCTAAATATTTCTCTCAGGGTACCCATATGCTATTTTCACAAATGGGCATCTCTTTGGTTTCTGAATAATATATGTCAAGACCAGGAAAAAAAAAAAAAAAAAAAAAAAAGAAAAAAAAGAGCAAACCTAAGCCCTAGGTAACCACAGAAAGCAAAACTACTTTACTAGAAGAAATACCTTCTTTGTACACTTGTCTTACAGTATGGACTAATTTTTTTCCAGCCTACTCTTTTTTTATTTCTCTAACTGTATCACTGCCCTGGCTGCACTAATAGGCCTTAATAGCCCTGAAAAATTGATTATGAAGATAATTATTTCTCTTTAAAAGAGAAATTCTCTGTAATCTGGAAGCAGTAGGAGAGATTGACAGAGATTTACATGGAAGAGGAAAGAAGGTGGAGGCATTTTTCCTCCATGAACACTATAGCATTGCCATAACTCACATGAAAGCTCCTCTCTGTTCCCCAGCCAGGGCTTCATCATGAGCAGTTAACACACTCATTTTTCTTGGCACAGAAATACATGAGAGAAGTAACCACTGAATGCTTAGACCATTTGAGAAAATCAGTGAAACAATCTCTACCTACATAAGCATATTTGAGAAAGATTACAAACCATGTACAAAGTTTATTATATCTGCACATGCACAAGATAATACAGTAGCTGTTGCCCTCATTATATTAAAAAGAACAAACAAAATGTGAGCTTTGCAAAACCTTTGCTCACATATATGCAGGGTCAGCTTTACCCATGCATGGTCACGAAAAGCCCAGAGACAAGGGTGTGAACAGTGATGCTTCCCTGCAGCAGCACAAGCCCCATCTTGTACAACCTGTACAACCTGAGAGCCAGGAGAGCATAAGGTGAATGAGCCTTCAGAACATGTCAATATCTTGGTACTTTATAATACTACAACACAAGTAATGAGATCTTATCATACCATGATTTACTGTCATGACTCAAGCTGGATGGTGAGCACAGGAACATTGCTATTTGAATTTAAATTAAAATTTCATTAGGTATTATATTACATTTTAAAATTAGTATTTTGTTTCTAAGTGAACAGAGTCGATTGTGTAACTGAGGGCTAGCTACATCACAGCCTTTTCCATGCCACTGCAAAAATAATTCCACTGGTCCCAAGGATAAGTTGACTGAGGTCTCTCAAATGTATGTGTTATATATGCAGATAAACTTCATGTTTTTTTTAAGTAAAAATTATTATTTTCCATCTTCCTGACTGCACTGAAAAGGCAAATATAGTCCTTACATGACCCTCCTCCAACTCTCCTTCCAGAAAGAGTGCCATGTGTCACCAGTGAGGATGGCAGTGCCCCCCACACACACTATTGTGTGGCAGTCAGGGACAGAGAAAGGAACAGTCTTAGTGAGAAGTACAACCTAGGGACATCCTGCTCCACCAGGATTCTATTATTCTCCAGACAGAATGAAAAATAGCACTCTAAAGCACCAGCAAGTCCTTTATAAAGTCCTTTATAAAATGGCTCTTTTTGACAACTTAAGGAGCAGAGACCCCTGAAGTCACATATGTGAAGTTGTTTGGAGTGATTTCTCATTCATTCAGAGCGTGGACTCAGCTGTGGCTGCAGCCCTTGGACACAGCCCCTGACTGTGCAGGGGGGCACCTGAAGGCAGCCCTTGGACACAGCCCCTGACTGTGCAGGGGGGCACCTGAAGGCAGTTCTGTGGCTCCCAGGCTGTGCTGACCGAGGCAAGGCAGCCTCCACCCCGTGCCCAAGGGCTGCAGCCACAGCTCCCGAAGGAGCTGCAGAGGACGCAGTGAGTCAGGGAGCGCCTCTGGAGGCACCTTGGCAGCCCGGACTGCTCTGCTCACCTCAGCCATGCTCCCTCTGCCCTGCTCCCCCGGCAGCAACCCTGCCAGGGAAACCTTCTCCAGACTCCACAGGAGCCTCACTCCTGCATTGCTCATATTTTTAGAAATGACCCTGTTGCTGCAATGCATTGCAAATGAAACAAATGCACCCTTATATAACATTATTACAATTATATTGCAGTGTTTGCCTCTGAGAGACAGCAGCATCTCAGCTACCAAGGTTCTGCCACATTAAGGGGCAGAAGACACCACACAGCTGGACACCCAGTGCTTTGTATCTTGCACAAAAATAGAGGTATAATGGGATACTTGGATTGAGGATATCCCCTTACTCCATCAAAAAGTTATGCTTATATAAATCTTAAATGACTTGCAGCATGAAAACAAATTGCTAGGCCGCCAGCTGAGATTTCAACTCATTTTGAGTCTCTAATTATGCTTGAACAGCTCTTGAAAACACTGAAATCTGTTTCTGACTGCATAGCAAAGCATGGAATGGGCAAGACAAATATTGTAGTAACCTTCATAAGCAACCTGATAGTTATTGTGGAATCTGTCCTCTCCCCTTTATCTTCTCAGGGGAAGTTGGTGCTCATTATCAAAACACATTCAATAATAAGATGTTCCAGAAATTGATAATTTTGTTTATCTATTTTTAACATTTATTTCAATATTATAAGCAAATACCTAATTTTCTGGTGTTATCTTTCCATTTCCATTCTCTGCAATATGGAGGAAGTACTTAATAGACACACTTTGATGTTAGTACAGATTCACAAACAGATAATTTTCTTCTGAACAAACTTGTTTCTGTAAATATAAATGCAATGCAAACATAACTGGCACAGTCCTGTCTGTGGTAACAGCTGTTATTAAATCATACCTGTTTCTATTGTCAGGGCTGTTTAATAAACTCCACTTTGTAACGAAAGGGCAAACTGTGACTACACCCATATTTTAGCAGCAGCAGGATACAGATGTTAAATTCTGGACTGTACTAGCCTCACATTCCTCCAGCTTTGTAAATGCCTCAAAGCCAGTGTTTTTCATTTTTATTTTTTTAGTTTTTTGTGTCTCTTTATATGGAGATAATTTACTAGGCTTTTAAACTTTGTTATGTCACATACCTGAAGAAAAATCAATGCAAAATACAAAGCATGAAGCATACCATTTTTCAGCATTCCTTCTTCAAGCATTTTCTGGGCCTTTTCAGGAGAAAATATTAAATGTTCACACAGAATTCTTTTGTATGAGCTTATTAATTTCACCTCTTCCTTGCAGAGAAAGATCACTGAGGTACAAATAGCACAAAACTTGTGTTTTACCACCCAGCTCACCACCTGCATGCTCAGGGACTGTGGGTAAACCACTTCTCTGCACATCAGTAAAACATCAATGGGGGCTATATGGCCAAATAAATACAATGAAGAAGTTTTTATGTGCTTTAAAAATTAACTGGCGGTACATAAATGCACAGTATAGCTGTAAATATGTATTTGAAAAAGACAAAATTAGGGCAAATATTTGTAGCTATCCTTAAGAATTCATGCAACTTGCACATTCAATCATTAATATTTTTATTGCAGTTTGGCTTTCCTGACTGAGTGCCTTTAAGGGCTTGTTACTTCAGCAAGGTACCTTATTGCAGCTCATTAAGTACTGGCAAAATATGGGAATCTGTTGAAACCTACATTACTCTGCAAAAGACAAACTGATTTTTAATTTCTTCATTATTACCACCTCAATTCCTCCTTCAGCATTACAGTTGCATAATCTCTACCCTTGGAGGTTTTCAAGAGCAGACTGGTTACAGCCCTGAGCAGCCTGGGTTGGCCTCAGAGCTGCTCCTGATTTGAGAAGAGGTTGGAGCCCTTGTTAGGTCCCTTCTAACCTGAATTATTCCATGATCCTTTCTGGCAGTTTCTTTCTGTCTTCTCTCTGCCGTTTTTCAGGATTTCCTTTATAGAATTGGGACTTTTATAAAGAGATTGTTGTCTTGGTAGAGAACTCAGGTGCTCAATTTTTCTTGTTGTTATGAAAGATTCAGTATATTGCAGGAAAACCAGTACTTCTGGCAGATTCGCATATTATTCAGTTTTGATTAAAATGTTAGTTTTGCCAAATCTCCTGGAACTTTCACAAAATTGAAGGAAAAAAACCACCCAAGTTATTTATACTTTTCTGTTCTTCTATGTAATCTCTGCTACTTTTTAATTGCTGTCTCTATGTTTCAAATATTAGGTATTGCCCCGTTGTGCCTGATCCATTGCCTTCTTGGCTTTCCAGAAACTGGTTTGTAGGAACTTGCAGTAAACATTTTAAGTGATTAAAGCCCTGCAAACAATGGTGAAAATCTCTCTTCTGAATTAACTTTTTCCTTGTGAAAATTAGAATTTCTCGAGGTTTTCACCTCAGTATTAGCTTGTGTTTACAATAGAATACTCATTTTATGTTCTGCACATTCTCAATGTCCCTAAATAGCTTCCTAAAATATTTTCCAACTCCATTAGAGATCAGTTTTTCAAGCTTCTTAAGTAATAGCAGTGAGTTTTTTTATACCTTTTCCCCTCTCTCTCTACTGACAGGAGGCATTACTGCCATTTGGCAAAAACTGTGCCTTTACTTTTTTTTTCCTATTCCTTTCTTGAAGGGATTTTTTAAGAGTTATAAAAAGCAGGTCAGCTCTGCAAGCACCTATGTACAAGTTTCTGCTGTCTTGAAAAGGTAATGTGAAAAGAAAATAATTTACATTCAAAACTTATTGAAAAGATTGCTGAAGCCAGGAAACTGAAGAAAGAAGCTAGAAAATGATCACCTAAGATCCAGTTGTTTTTACTCCCACCTTATCTATACTTAGATTTTTCAGCAAATTTCGGCAGATTTTTCAGTTATTGCTATTTTATCTCCTTCAAGCACCATTCAATATGCAAACATAATTATTTTCAGTATTTTTCTTTTATGGATTTAAGATCTGTAATGCTAGACCGAAATATCTTTTTTTTTTTTCCCCTGCCTTGCAAATATAAGCTGGTATAAATGGCTCCAGTGAGTAATTTTCCTTAAGGGCCACTACATAAGTCTGGCATATTCTCTGACTATCCACATTACTGAAGGTTGCTCACAGCTCTGAGCAAAACACTGAGCATACTGCCATCCTCATGATCAGGCATCCAAGGAGACAACTCTTCTGATAAATTACAGAAAAAAGGACTCTCTGTTTGCTCAAACACTTACACACTTCAGCTTCCTGCCAAAGCCTGCTCACACTTCAGGCTCCTGGTGGAGCCTGGATATGCAAGCCCAGCAATCTACCCATGATCAGTGAATCACCATGGCATGATTATCCTATGATTAAACCAATTTTGCTTCCTTTTGCTGTGGCCACTCCACACTGGAGCCTTTCCAGGTAAGTGCACATCCTCCTGCTCCAAGATCTGTTGATTTCCTCAGTACACCACGTTTGAGATTGTAGCACCAAGGATTGCTGGATTGAGCACCACTGACAGGAAAAAAGTACAATGCCAAACTTAATAATTTCCATGATTATCTGTTCATCGTCTCTGCCAGTTCATTCAGGACAATCAGCACCATTTTCCAGTTGTAGCAAGCCATGTGGAAGAAGCACTGTTAAGAATTTTTAGTGCCATGATAATGACTACAAAAGAGCCACTGCACAAATGAGTAGGGAATACAGGAAAATGAGCCAAAAGGTGATGCTAAAATGAGGAGCTGGAAGGTGGGGAACAGTTGTCTGGGGGGACTGGAATGTAATCAAGTCTACTTTCATCTGTGTAAACAATCCACAAATCAAACTGAATCCAGGGCAGTAATAAAAGCGAAAGATAACTCACAACAAAATAGGGGCATGAGATGGGTTTTCTGGAAAAAGCCTCAAACAACTTGAGTAATCACATAAGCAGCCTCTAAACTCAGCCCAAGCCAGCCCCCTGTCAGAAATGCAGGGCAGCATGAAATGGTGGGCAGCAGAGGATGGACTTGCACAGCAGAATTGCAGCTCTGCCTTGGAACTCCAGCAATGGAAACGGTCACAACTCTCTTTGGATCCTTGTTTGACATCTGTGGCTCTTTGTTACATCCCTCAAGGTTTTTGTGCCTTTAAGATAAATCCTGTCAGCCAGAGACAGTACCCCTCTGTTTTATGGAATATTTCTGCTCTCTTTTGTGATGTACTGAGAGATATTTTCTCTGTGTTTTGTAAGCTGGTAGCTACTATAACCTAGGCAGTACAACAAGATGCTTGTTTTCAAAGACTGTATTTCAATTTTTTAGATGTTTGCAGAATGGTGGTGTCCTTCCATCATGCTGAGGACTGAAGGAAAACTCTAATTTAACTAAAGAGCCCTAAAGCTGCCTCAGTTCAGACTTGTTCCCAAGAGAACATTGCTGGGAGCCAACTACCACTGCTTCCTTCTTTGCTTTCTGTTGCTGGCAAGACTGAATCTATTTTTTTACCAACATGCCACTTATAATATGCTGTGAAATGCAGACAAAATGCAAAGAGAATTGCAGGCTGTCTTGATAAACATTTGACATCAGTTTCTAAAGCCTAGAAATAGTTTTGTGATGCTCTGAACTCAGGTAAGGCAGCAGTGGTATGACAGCAGTTCAGCATTTTTGGGGTGTAATTGCACAGAAATGTCAGCTGTGAGATGAAC
Organism: Rhabdornis inornatus; assembly: GCA_013397075.1. Classification (NCBI taxonomy): domain Eukaryota; kingdom Metazoa; phylum Chordata; class Aves; order Passeriformes; family Rhabdornithidae; genus Rhabdornis; species Rhabdornis inornatus. The sequence continues at coordinate 1,833,845 of VWZS01008407.1, read as the reverse complement.
AGCTCCCCGTGTGAAAGAGCAAATTCTAGCATCTTTATACCCAGACTACTGTACAGAGTGGCTCTTGATCATGTAACATGCCTGGGCTTCTGACTTTCTCAGTAACTGCCCAAGTCACTTAACTTGTTGTTTGATCAGCTATGAAGTAAAAATAAAATCTGTAAGTACTGTTGTAAGCCTGGTCAATATCTTGTGATGGATATATTACATAAATTATATTTATTATGGTAAACATTTTTTTTGCTACATTCACAACTTTCTTATCTAGGTTCAAACAGAATTGAAAACATCTTGTTAATACTTCATTGACACCCTTTACTTTGCAACTGGGATTTTAAACATGGGTGTCCTCCCTGCTCAATTGACTTTCAGCCTTGTTCTCTCCAACCTTTTTCCTGATCCCCTGACAGCAGTTGCTCTGTCATTGGTGCTGCTTCAGCAATCTCAAACTCCTGACTGCCTTTAACCTACTGAATCACTTCCTGACTTTATGTGATACCTGTAAACTTCTCTTCACCTGAATCCACAGACAAGCATTTCAAACAATTTCTCCACTCTAGCAAACTCAAATGCTGGAGAGAATTTTGCAAGATAGTAATTTTTGCTGCATTTAAAATCCAGCTTTTCTTTTGCCATCTCTGTCCTTTTCCTTTTGCCTTGCTACTGCCTGCGCTTACTTTGACAGAGTTTATACTTCTTTCCTCCTGTTACTTTTTGTAAGTAGTTTTGAACAACAACAAAAAATATTATCTAAGGATGCAGGTACATTTACAAAATGTCACAAAAACATATTTTTGGCAATAATCCCAGAGCAAAATAAAGATATTCTGGGAAGGCGTCCATTTAAAAATAAATTCCATTCTAAACCAGGGATCCCTGTGCTTTGTCAGAGGAATGAATTCTGTCATTCCTTACCCATAGCTAGGAAAACCTTACACACAGTAAGGTCCTCACTGAGATAAGAGCCACAGAGTTACAACACTGTCCCATATTTACATATCTTTCCTCACACTGCCCTGAGTGAAGCCTCCCATTTGCTGCCAACATCCCTCTTCCCAGCTCACAGCAGCACAGTAACCACAGAAGTCATCTGCAAGGGCAAAATTGTAAGGGTACTACCTAAATTTCAATTGTCTTTTAAAGGAGTTAAGAGCTGGAAATAAAGGGAAGAAGCAGCAGCTGGTTATTTCTGCAAAGTAATAATTAGGAGAGCATTACAGTAGCTCTGTGGAAGAACTTGTGGAGTTTGTTCACTGAGTGCAGGAGTAGAATCTAAGAATTTTAATGATGTCCTCCCATTCCAGTCCCCTGCTCACCAAATGACCCTGCAAAATTAAAATTAAGTTTTTACCTGTCTGTTTTTCTTTAGGCAGATACAGCATTTAATTCTTTCTGGAAGGTGCAGCCCAGGGGAAGGTAGGTCCTGTCTGTATTGCCTGGACACTGCCCATGCCTGTGTAAATTAGCAGAATGCTACAAGCACACTTCCATCCTCAGTGGATGTCCTATGATGTCCTGGAGTGGGGAAAAACAGAACTCCCAGCATCAAGCATATGAGGGGAATTCTCTCCTGGACTCTCACAAGTCCTCTGAATTTCTCCATGTCACTGAGCACAAGGGAGGAAACCAGATTTCCAGTTCAGCTAAGGGGAAAATAAAACCCTGACTCAATAAGACAATGTATTTCTCTGACTGACTGTCAGAAGTAAAAAAGGGTTATAAAAATTACACTCATGGCCTGAAAAATAAAACTTTATGTAAGCTAAACTTGAACAGAGGCTAAAGCTCTAGAAAAGTGCTGGAGGACCAGGCTGGCAATGGGATACTTATTGTGAATGCCAGGCTTCCATATCCTTCTGCATGTCTGCTGCTTGTGACATTGCTGGGGCCTTAGAAGAAAAGCTGCAGCCCAGCCCATTGTAAATTCTGCTTTATTTCTGACTCCTTGTTATTTTCCTTAGAATAAATATTAATATTTTGCATATTTCTATATCTGAAACAGATAATATAAAATAATGATCTAATACTGTACAGTTACCTTCAGACATGCACAGGAGACACTCCTAGAATCTATTTGCAACACTAGCCTCATCTTATAGCCAAAATTGCAGTTCTTCAGAGGGATTGCAGTGCCATGTGGGATGAATAGATGCTGTGTATGTTACTGCAGTGTTTCCAGAATTCCACTCTGCAGATGGTCATGTATTTTCCACATGACTCCTACTGTAATACCAGAACCACATAAGTAATTTATAAGAAACTGATATGTCCCAGTACCTTATAGTGCACTGTGCAATATTCACAGCTGAAGAGACAATGTAAAAGGAAAATTAGCATGTCTTCTTGTACTAATTTTATAGAGAACATATATGTATCCAGGAAAAGTAGAAAAGCAGAATAAATACTGATATATGTTCACTAGCACATGAAAACGTCAGAACTTCCATTTAATATGATAATCTAAAATGCAACAGAACATGCTCAGAGAAAATAAAATATTCTTTTGTGTTGTGGTCAAAGCTTCTGAAAATACTGTTATCATTGATCTGAATTCACTTGTATAATTGGCAATTACTTTGTTAGTGGAGAAAGAGGTGTCTAATTGCTGAGAATGACCCTTCTGTCTTTGTTTTCCCTTCTCTTTCTTATTTCACTGGAGTGAATAGATATACACTCTATTTTTGTCATTTCTTAGGATAAGATGTAATATAATAGCTTCTGAAAAAGTTAGTAACAGGAGACATGAGTTGAAAAATACCAAGGAATACAAAATAAAATTTATGGCTTTTGTTGATAAGAAAATACGGGGTGAAGAACAAGATCCTACCAGCTTTTAATCTTCAAGTATTCAATGAGTTATGCAGAATTCTCACCAAAAAACCCCAAATGAACAAAATACCCCAACCTAACAACCACACTCCAAAACCCCAACATCCAGCAACCAAAAAGTCAGGACACATGAATACCTACTTTCCTTAAACATTTTCTGTTTGCTTCTAAACATATTTCATTTCAAGGCAAAGCTTCCTAATGAATTTTTTTCTTTAGACTCCTAACAAGGTAATTCAGCTGCTAATATTTCAGGTCTCAGGATCCTGGGCACACAAAGAAACAACTGCAGTACCCCCCACTCCTTCCAGCTACAGCTGAGTGTGCGCTCAGGGCAATCTCAGGAGCAGCAATTTTGTACTTCCATCTCTGAAGAAAATTACTAAAACATTTTTCTGAGCCACCATAAGAAACCTGCTGCAGGTGCAGGGTGGAAAGACAGAACTATTACAACACAGGAACTGGCTGTGAGTGTCTGACACCACCAAGATAATAAATGATAATCAAACTATAATTCAAATCCACTGGGAATACACTCCCTTTAAGGAATCTGATAAATCTCCACTGTGCCCTGGTGCAAGAGCAACAGTCAGAAATCAGAATATTTGATCTTGTTCTGGAAATGTGCTTGCTTGTGAGTGCCAAACAACTCCAGTTTGGCCAGAACCTGGGCTCTGTGAATGGTGAGCAGTTTCAGAATGGAACACAATCCCTGCTGAGACTGCAGTATTGCAACGGATTCACTTAGTACTTGGAATGTCTTTACTTCAACACAGCTCTCCTTTTGCAAAGCCAATATCAAATTATCAACAATTTTTTTACAAATACAAAAGAAGACCTCATTAAACAAATACGGATCACTGAAAAAAGACACATTTCTTGTCCATGAGTATGTGAGCAGTAAGTTAAAAAGAGTAGCTCTTACATTAGTCTAGTGATGAAGATTTTGCTTATGGAGCCCTGGGCATACAAAAATAAATCCATAGCTGCAGTGTAGGTTTAGTGCCATCACATCAGTGATCATGAAGAAAGTGGATTTAAATTACCCATTTTTCCCCTGGAGTTTAGTCTCCAGTATAATTTGGAAACAGATCAGCACAACTTAAATTAACTTAAGGTCCTTAAATCAGTAAGGACCTTAATGGAATTTCACAGGATCCACCAGAGTACTGACTCTGGAGCAGATGTGAGCTGGAATCTTGCTTTCTCCTTGCCACCTGTGTGATGTGAAGCCCAGCAGAGGCTGGTGATGAGGCAGCAGCTGGGCTGCTTTTATTTCAGTGTGCCAGCTGGGGAAGCCCTATGGAACTCGTCAGGCCAGTTCTGAGGCTGCACTGTCACTCGAGCACTCTGAACTAGCCAGTCCACTTTTTTTTTTTTTTTGAATCTGCTTATCAATGAGGTCAACTTAGAACACAGCACTTCTGAACATTAATGATCCTAGCTTAGTTAGGTAGACACCATGTCTTCAAAGAAAATTTGACATTCGTTTAAATGATGCGGACAGGTTTGTAAAGAAATTTGAAGAGGGGAACATTCCTTTTTTATTATGTGAACTCCCACATTCGATGTCATGAGGAATTTGAGTGGGAATTTATTTACAAAACTGGGACTTACTGTCATTACACTGCACTGAAGCAGGGGAAAAAATTACCATGCTGTAAGTCAAATGTCACAGTAGAATTTAATATGCTGGAATTCTTGGAAAGTGTTCTAATGCTTTCAGCTCAAAAGCAGCACAGGCTGCTTTTTATAGCAAGGAATTTTAATTTTTATTAGTTTTTGGCAATCCCCATAGTCTGCTGGCATTTTCTAAGCCACAGAGATTAAAAGCTGAAGAGAAACAGAAGGTGGTAGAAAAGTGAAGAATGCCTAATTGAAGTATTCAACATCTACTTATCCATGACATGCTAATACAGATATGTGAGCAGGAGTGCAAGATGAAGACATTATTCCTATCTTCCTTCCAAATGTGCCATTATTAACCAACTGAATTCTCACAACAGCCAAAATAGGTCAGACAGAAGCGAGCAATTGCCTGTATCACGTACTGGATGGCAGTATAGCAGCTGGACTGAGCAGAGTAGCAAAGCAGTTTGCTTCGAGAACAGAAAGGAATTCTGGAAAGGTTGTGTCTTCAACCAAATCACAACTGGGATCCATGGCACTCACATGGTGGATTTATGGATAAACAAGCTCCTCCCCTGCACTGCTTTCAGAAGACATGCTGACATGACCAGGTTTCCACAGTCTCCACCTCCCTTCCTCCCCTTCTAACATTTCTATCCACACTTTCTCTTACAAGGCAAATACAGCCTCCATTCACCAGGTCCATCTGTGTCCACTGCATCTTCCCTGGACACGTCACTGTGGCTGCCACACAGCTGGGAATGAAGGACATCAGGCTCAGACACGGCAACCCCACAGCTTCCCACTCCTACTCCTTCCCATGAGCCACATCCTGCACCCTTCCACTGAGATGCTGAATGCACTTCAGAGCCTCCTGCCTACTCATGAACCCTGTTCTCACACTGCCCCAGACTCCAGTGTGTACCTTCTGGCTTCAGACTGTTGACTAACTCTTGCTCAGCCACTCTGAGGCTGTGACTCAGGTTTGCTGCTAGTGGCAACACACTCACATTGTGATGAACATCTGGAAGGAATACTTGGGACACTATAATTTTGACCATGGCAGCAAGGGAATGATTGCAGTACCAGCTCAGGGCAGCTTGCTCACTCTGTGTATGCAGCACTGACTTGTGGCAGAGCTGTGTACGGAGAGGTGAAACAACTCAACCACATGGCCCCACGCCCATGTCTGATGATTTGTTCACTCTGAGCATGGGAGACAGTTTCCCCAGTGATGCCATTGACCAGAAGCCTTTTTTAAAGGAAAAAGAATTTTGGGAAAGTTCCTGGGATGCAACAGTGAGAGTGGTGCTTCTATCCCAAGAAAACCTCGAGCAACAAATTGTCCCTCTGAACATTCAGGGAAAATATTCTGAAGATTCATTCAGCACCAGATTGATCGGATCCCCTATGCTCCCTCTTCTCACTTCAAAAATGAAAGAAAAGAAGGACACAACACTAGAAGCTAATTAGCACTTCCTATTATACTTGCTATTGCTGATTCCAGATTAAGTATAAAGAGACAGCAATTTTCTACTGGGTGACCAACTTCACAGAATCCCCTGCACTTTGGTATTTAATGAACTGTGGCAATGCAGTATTGTCAGTAACAAAAGGATTTGCTCACTACAGGGTACTCTCTGTACCACCTCTGCTTTCACCTTTACACTTTGCACATTTTCCCTAAGAGGAAAAACATTTGCATGAAAGAAACATCAAAAATGTCACAGTATAAAAATATCCTCCAGGATTCGTTATATGCTATATGCTGTAATGCTGTATGCTATATGAATAATAAAGCATTACACAACTTGTAAAACTGCTATATTCATAGATTTGTATCATGTAAGTTTTATATAGAATTAAAACTTTGATTTGTCATGGAAGCTTCTTCAATGATTAACATTTATCAACATCCAACAGTCAAAAGCTATTAGATGTCAGTGTTGTCCTCGTTAATCCTCTTCCCCTGGGAAATGTCTTAAGGATCTGTAGACTGCTATACTAAGCTCCCCTTCAGCACACAAAATTCATCCAGATATCTGCAATGACAAAGTTCATACCAGATAATTTTGGTTATTCTGGGAGGGACAGAACTTCTTGCCACTGAAAGAGATTGCTTGTAGTTAGCAGTCCAACAAGCACTCATAACCTCTTATCAGTATTTCTATGGGCCTTCTCCTACTTTCACCAATCTCCCTGTAAACTTAATGCTTGAAATTTAGTTATGCAACTTGAATTTTCACTGACTGATTAGGATAGATGATAAAAGAAACACTGTTCTTGCACATCATTGTTTCTGCCACTTATTTTACCATACTGCCATCACAGTATTTAAAATCTTCTTTGGAAAGCCTGAAGAAACTGTCTTTTGGACACAGAACAGCATCTAATTTACTCAGGAACAGTAGAATTCTCTCTAATGTGCTCTTTAAACCAGTCATGAAACCCAAGATGGCAACATATGGTCTGCTAGGAATCACCTTGCCCTTCTCCAGTCTCACTAGGCTAGAGCTATGTAAATATCTACATCTACTGAAAGTCATTAAACTTTAATACCAAGGAAAACTTGTTTGGGTGTTCTCAGGCTTAAACTTTCTATTTGTCACCTGCTACTCCTAGACAGATGAACTCACAGATGGGAGAGACTGCAGATCAGAAATTATAAACCTTGCAAGCACTGAAGTACAGAAATAGCATTGCAGAAATTAATTTGTTGCCATTTATCCTGTTATTGGGGAAAATGGAGACCATAATATCGATATTTATTGACTTTTTTTATTTCTCTGCAAGCACTTCAACATCTAAAGGGGCAGCCATTGCACCCAGGAGCAGGAGCAAACCCACTTGACTGCAGGAGAAAACAACTGAGCCATCGCTGGCTTGAATTGAAGAAATGCCAAAGTGGGGCACCAAAATCAAAGAGCTACTACAGGTGTGGGAACTGCATGAGTTATGTTCTTGAAATGATGGAAAACTGAAAACAGAGTTTCTCCAGGTGCCATGACCAGTCAGCATCTGCACAGGCTCTGGTCATTCACAGGCACTTCCCAGAGCACAGCCCTGGTGTGGCACCTCTGAGCAGCACCCAGGCATGTGCAGAGCCAACAGCTTCCTCCTGCCCAAGGAATGCTGCCAGCCCTGCCTGCTCCTCCCAGCTCCCCACCACCACCTCCAGCCACTCAGGACCAATGCTGTTCCATGATCCCCAGGAGAAGGAGAATTTGAGCAAGTGCAGAAGGCACATGAGAACCTGGCACGTGATCTGCACAAAACACTGTGCCAAAATACTGCAAGAAGAGGTAGGAGAGAAAGAAAAATAAAAGGAGCAGCTACTACTCCATTTAAGATGACTGACTAAACAAAAAAAATGACAGGTTGTTGTTAATTCCTTGTTGGCAGTAGCTAGTCTCATTACACTGCCCTTAATTTCACCTCAGGTCTATCTGCAAGTTTAATAAAGGTCTTTGTGCATGCTCAGGACTTGTTCACTTAATTGAGTGAAACTAGAAGCCACAATTATGCCAGAAGGTTTTATTAGGATATTAGAGAAAAATCAGCAATCCTTTCCCAACCTCTCCCCAATTAGATTCCACAAAGATTCAGCTGATGTTTTATTTAAATGCAGGCTTACACTGTCCACTGCAGTCCTTAAAATCAGTCAGACATGAAGAACTTCCCAAATACAGGGTCTCCCCACTCAAGGAGATAAAGGAAAGCAGTTAAAAAACCTGTTAACGTTGGTATTACCACCACAATGCACTCCAAGAAATTCCAGTCCACAAAGCTGTGCTTGTATTTATAACCTCTCCCAGTGAGTCTATGTCACATTTAAGAGGAGTAGGAAAATATAATACTCCTTGCAAACTGTGGTGCTGTGCCAGTGTTACATGTTGGGGTATTTTTCATTTGTGTAAACGTGCTAAGAAATCCATTTGTCTTTCCAGTCCATCCCTGTTTTCTAGTATGCTGATAACACACCCTGATCCTTTAGTCACTGGTACAATACTTGCAACATTGCTTCCAAATTATTTAGAAGGTAGAGCTTTCTCCTTCAGCCTTCTAAAAATGGACTTTACCCCCCACTTAGCAACTGAATAGTTACTGGCTCCATGTTGTCTGGGGGCTGGCTTCAAGAGCAGGAAAAATTTGGCAAGATGCTCCACTGCCAGTTTAGACTTTCTTCACACTTTCCCCCTTGAATCAACATATTCCTAATAGTTTTCCCCTTTCTTTTCCATTCTTTATTATACTTGGTTGTCATCTTCTGCTTGTGTTATGGTCCCTTATTCTGAACTTCTCTACCCAGGTGCCATTAACTATTTTTAGGACTTGTGTTTACATCCTCTCTTAAAATCACTTAGGCAGAACAAAGGGCAATTTTAAGCAATGAACTGAACTCTGAGGATGAGAAGCGGGGTGGAGCAGGCCCACGCTGTTTTAGGAAAGGCAGTTTGGAAAGTGGGAACAGAAAGCTCAGTTCCTAAATGACTGGAGCCTGCACGAGGGCGTTTGATAACAGCAGCATGTTGCTCACAGTGCTCTGAACAGACTGACACTGCAATCCCTCCAGACCAAATACCTGCTCCAACAGAGCAGAGCAGCAAACAGCTTCTAGCTTTAACAGCTGGTAATGCAATACACAAACCTCTCCAGCACACTTTCCCTGATAGGCTCCCACTTCACTAGAGGCTGCAGTTTTTAATTCCTTGCACTGGACCTAAGGAAAACCGGGTGACCTTGGCAACAGCTCAGCATCCCACCCATACAAAGTTCAAGAACAGCTGCAGAACAATGTTCAAACACAGACCAACAAAAAAAATTGTAACATAGATTTGTCAGACTGGAAATGTAGTTAAACCATGTGCAAACATTCTTCTGCTCTGTCAGACTTCAAGGACAGTTCACAGAGCCTAGAAATAATTTGTGTATGGTCTTGCAATTAAACATTGCCATCAATCACCTTTGCCATGCAGAATTTTCCTTCACACAAACACACACACATACACACACAAACCACTTACTTTCCTCAAAGGACACTTCTGGAGAACGTTTTGCTCTAAATATCTGTATTCAAAATAATTCATTTTGAATACAGTTTGCCTTTATGATGACCACTTTTTTATAATAAACTTGAAAGACACCAGCCTGGTCAGGATTGATGGTTTGTATACAGGCCTGGCACAAATCTCTATCTGAAAGCAGTAAAACTTTTTCATTCTGCTGATGTGTTTTCAACCTGTCCTCTGCCTGCCAAAATATAACCCTTGAAAGCAGACTCCATATGACTTGCCCCTCAACTATAGATCCTGTCAACTTGCATTATCCATGGTAACAGAAATATTTAAGAAACAACCTCTAGCAAAATGCTTATACTGTTTTTCTGGCTTGAGCCAAATAAATAGCAGATATCAACAGTATCTCAAACATATTTTAATGCTGATAAACAGCTCAAAGTGGAATTTTGTTTTTCTAATTCTTAAACCTATTAATAGTTTACATCACATTCTTTACTTTCATCCAAAACCTGTATTTTTAATATTAAAATTATTTTATGCTTAGTAGCAGCCAGTCGTAGGAAGAATAGTAGAGGAAATTAGAAAAGGTAAACAGTACTGAAGGACTATTTTTTCTGCCATCAAAGTACAGTTAACCATTTTACATTTCATCTCAAAATGCACTTTTGACTGCCTCTGCCAAGTGTCAGTTTACTGAGGAAAATCTGCGCAAAAATCTTTGTAACTTACATTTTAAAGTCATCCATGTGTTTTAATGACAAAGACAACAGAACTGCAACCTGGAAAGACACTGTAAATGCAAAATGTTAACTGATTATCATGCCAAACTGATCTTTCCAGATGAAGTAAAAGCAAGATCTGACAAATCTATGTAGCCCCTGATTACTAACAGCCTCCAGTGAAATGATGATAACACGACTACATTGCTTCCTTTTACAAGCTCATTTACAATACACTTTTTGGTGATATTTAAACAATAGCTAGTGCCAAATGGGCAATGCTGATTATATTAGCAGTCTTCTTCAAAATAAGGAAGTGTAGGTTCATCATTTTCCTAGGTTTCCTAGGAAAACAAACTTGTTTTATCATCTTGTCTACCTGCTACCTCTACTTAACAGTAGATTGAAACCCTGACGAATATGGAGGACAAGTAGCTGTGAATGATGTACAATTTAGAGGCCATCATTATGGGGAAAGATATGGCAGTAAGATGTGTAGGGCATTCAGGCACTAACTCAGAAAATGACAGATCAGTATTTCTGCTGCTCAAGGAGAAGCTTTTTCCCAGCTGTCAAACTTTGGAGAATATTTTGGTTTTATTCACTCTATGAGGGTCAATAAAAAACAATGGCCTTTTTCATCCCTTTTCCAAAACTGCAACAAACTGAAGTGCAAACCTACATACACATACAGGAATGCAAACAAAACTGAATACCAGCAGAATTCTCCTGTCCAGGAAGCCTACCACAGGTTTCACTCATTACTGCTGCAAAGGATATAACCCAGTGCTAAGGAAAAACAGAAGAGGTGTAGAATGAGAATTGCTATTTTTACTGGCATCAGTGAAAAATTACTTTATCTGCATACAGATAATGTGGAATCAATTTTGCAGAGCGTCAAATGACAAAAAACCCCACAGTTCCTCAGCAGAAGTCTGACATCGCTACCTTGAAGTTTAAAAGTAAAATCGGGCTTCGAATGGAAATGCTTTGGAAAGTCCACAGAAGGTTTGTTTGTATGCTGGCCAGAACAGGTCCCTGAATGCAATCTGTTCTAGCTAAAAACCTGCTAACCTGTTCCAGCAGAAACCATTTCTGTCTCAGTCTGTGTGCAGGGCCCTGGCTGGGCCAGGGAGCAGGAGCCCTGTACTTGTGACCCATGCCCTCAAATACCTCCCCACAGCAGCAGCCAGGAGGTGCAGCACACAGCCACTATAAACACAGTGTTTCATATCATCCAGCTCACTTGTCTCTCATACTTTCCAAATTTTATTGCAAATAAGAAACAGTGGAATGGAATACATTCAAATATACAATAGAAATCTAGGAGGTATCATTTACAGACAGTTGGTGTTATTACAGGCTCCAAATATACCTAAAACATCTTGCATTCATAGTCTTGACATGAAAAGGCTAAAACATGGTATTTTTGCCTGAAACTCTGCTAACAACAACACATAGTTGCTGCAGTTTAAAAATATCCCTTCTTCTTCTCTTTTAAAAAACTATAAATAGCCTGTAAAAAAGAGTGACTTTAACATCTCTGTTATTTGAACAAATAACAGAGTAATGCAACATTAGGTGTGGCCTTAAGGTCACAAATTTCAAAGACTATTAGGAAAACAGAAAATTGAGGACAAAACCTTGCATGAAACATACAGAAGGAAGGAAGGAGCAAATATCCTCTTGCTAATAAATTGCTACCATCAGCAGACAGTGCATAAATCAGCATTGCTCAACTGTGAAGATTTCTGGATTATATATCACAGTTTTTAACAATTTGCTTATATAGCTCAGCCAGTACAGAGTTAAGAAAGAAGCCTTTTGTCAAATAATTCCACTGGACCTGTTCCTGCTGCTACTGATGCCAATAGGAGTGTTGCCCTAGAATTCAGAAAGAGCAGGAGAGGATCCAAAGTTGTGGTATGATCAGTTTTACTGTTTATATTAGTGCTGTAACTATCAGTCTCCAACGGGAGATGATGGTAATGGTAATGAGACTTATCAACACCAATTCCATTTGCAGCCTGGCCTTCATCCAAGACCTCTACAGCAGTGAAGTAAATTACATTAAAGAATCCATCCACTAATCAGATTTTATCTTTTATTGCTATCAAAAAGTTTCCATCAATGCAACTTTTATTCTAACACAGTTCTAAAACTTTACTCACTAAAGTGATCTTTTGAAATCTTATCTATAGATACATGCGTAAAAATTCCTCATTAAAATGTTAACTTCTTCTGGTTCCAGTCTGCCACGTAGGTTTAGAAGAAAGCTGTTTCTAAATTAGCTCAAAACCTTTAGTGTCACTTGATCATGACATAGCATATTAAACAAGTTTTGACAGGAGGTAATGTTGCATCACCACTTTGCAGTTTCCCCTAGTAAACTTCACCAGAGAATCAGAGAATCAATTACGGAATGGCTGGGGCTGGAAAGGACCTCTGGAGATCATCCAGTCCAACCTCCCAGCTAAAGCAGTTTCAACTAGAACAGGTTGCACAGGATCAATTCCAGGTGTATTTTAAATATCTCCAGAGAAGGCAACTTCACAACCTCTCTGGGTAGTCTGTTCCAGTGCTCAGCTATCCTCAAAGTAAGGGATTTTTTCTTCACATTCAGATGGACCTTGTGTTACAGTTTGTGCCTGTAGCCCCTTGTCCCCTTGCTGGGTACCACTGAAAGGAGTCTGCCTTGTCTTGTGACACCTTCCCTTCAGACATTTGCATGCATAGATGAGGTCACCCCTCATTGTCTCTTCTCAGGGCTGAACAGCCCCAGCTCCCCCAGCCTGTCCTCCTAAGAGAGATGCTCCAGTCCCTTCATCACCTTTGTGCCCTCAGCTGAACCCCTCCAGGAGCTCTATGGTCTCTTTGTCCTGAGGAGCCCAGAACTGGGCACAGCACCCCAGAGTGGCCTCCCCAGGGCTGAGAACAGGGCAGGATCACCTTCCTGTCCTGCTGGCACTGCTCTTCCTGATGCAGCCCAGGATCCCACTGGCACTGACCCCTGTGGACACTGCTGGCCACAGGCCTCCAACCAGACTCTGTCCTGCTGATCATATCCCCTGAGCTCTGCCATTCAGCCACTGCCCCATCCCCCTCACTGTCCACTCATCTAACCCACACTTCCTGAGCTAAAAGTATGTTATGGGAGAGAGTTTCAAATGCCTTGCTGATGTCAAGGTAGACAACATCCACTGCTCCCTCCTCATCTACCCAGTCAGTCAAGCCATCATATAGAAAGCCATCAGACTAGACAAACATGATTTCCCCTTGGTGAATGTATATGGAATACTCCTCATAACCCTTTCTGCCTCCACATACTTAGAAATGACATTCAGGATGTGTTGTCATCACCTTTCCAGGGACAGAGGTGAGGCTGACTGCCCTGCAGTTTTCTGGGTTCCCCTTCCTGCCTTTATTGAAGACTGGAATGACACTGACTTTCCTCCAGCCCTCAGGCTCTCCTGCTCTCCATGACAAAGATGATGTGGAATGACACAGCAATAACATTCTCTGGCTCCCTCAGAACTCATTAGTGCATCCCATCGGAGCACATGGATTTGTGGGTATCAGCCTTGCCCAAATGATGTCTAACCCAATCTTCCTACACCAAGGTTAAGTCTTCCTTTCTCCAGACTTTCTCTCTTGCCTCCAGGGTCTGTGAGTCCTGAGGAGTGGCCTTAGCAGCACAGACTGAAGCAAAGAAGTTTTCCCTGGTTTGCCTTCCAATTCCTGGCAGACTATCTCTCTAACTAAATGACATAGTTTCCAAAGCTAAGCTATGTTTTTATGCTGCACAGTAAACCATATTTTGAACTGTATCCAAACATTTAGCTAAACTGTCATTTAATTGTGGACACAAACTCACAGGGATCATGCAAGTCCACTGTTAGAAGGACCAGTGTTCTAATTAGCAACTGGCCTTGTGCACCTTGTCTCTAACAGAGACACAGCTGCCCAGAGCAGTGTGGTGCTGTGTGGATCTGGGCAGACTTGACAAGACCAAGGCATTTCTGCACATGGATGTGGGACGGATCTGACCCTTGAACTTCTGCCCAAACACCACACCCTGACTTCCATGCAAAACGCCTTTTTGGCTGGCTTTAAGGAACACCAGGACAGACATCTTTGTATGTTTGAAGTGCATAAATCTTAGCCACAGAATGAGAGTTTGCAGTAATGAAACTCACACTTTGCCTCACCCAGAAAGTGAAAAGTTATTTTTGATTGTGTTAAAAAATCATAAGTATAACTAAGTTAGACGTTTTATAGGACTCCTACTCACCTCCTCAGCACCACATGCAGCTTTCTCTTTATTTCATTTCTTGGCAGACCATCCTTTCCAGCTAAGAGAACATACTGTGTCTAAAACAAAACTGTCTTTGTACACCACATAACAAACCAACTTCTGAATTTGTTGCAGAGTTGACAGCTTAGGAGTTTAAATGATGGATTTTTATACCATTATGTAATTATTGCCACAAAATCAAGCATTCATTCTGCGTAAAATTCTCAGGAACATTATATCAGTTAACACATATGTATACACTGAAAGCCCTGAGGATATACAGTATTAAAGAACATTGTATATCTGTTGAACATCTGTTCAGTTCCAACTCCACCCCTTTGGCATTAATTGGGAAGAAAGGTGAGATCTTTCAAAGTAAACTGGGGATTCCCTATTGATTGAGAAACACTGAGGTGATGAATAAATGACATATTTCATGCTATGCCACCACACCGTGCTTAGCTAATACAGAAAGCAGCAGCCACAGGATGCAATACAGGTTCAGCACTGTGTATGACTCTCCTTCACTACTGGTGCACAAGTAACCATCCAGTTTGTAGTTTTAACTTTCATTTTCTCTTGATTTCCCTGTTCATGTTCTCTATTCAGTTGATGAATAAAAATTGTTCTGTGGTCATAATACAACTGTGTCTTAGTGACTGTGTAGCCTCAAGAGAGAACGTATAAAAAGCTTACAAATATATAAATTAAGCTCTCTGCTTTCTAGGCAGTGCTTTAGCTGTTTTTCCTGCTAAAAAAATAATAGGAAACATCACCAAAATAAATGACTGTTTAAGAAACAGTTAATTCTCACACCCAGTCACTTTCTGCAACAAATTAAAAGCTTTCAGATGAAGAGAATTTGTTTGCAGTTTTTAAGACACATCCTTAACCTGCCCAAGAACCTGTTTATCTCTGTTTACTCCCCTGCCTGTCAAGGGGAACTGTGGTCTACTGATGCCAAACATACATGAAACACTTTCTCAGCACTCCTTAACAGCGGATTTCATCTTCCCTTTCCCAAAACCTGCTTTTCCCAAGGCTGCCTGGGCATAGTAAACGTCTCATTCTAAGGGCAGTCGATTTTTGTGTGTAATTATGCTAAAAGATAATCTGTGATATTGGTGTCGATTATTAAACGTGACAAACATTTAGAGGATCCTGATCCAAGATTCTAGAAGTTCAAAACAGCCTGTTACAATATCTTCCTGTACAGATACTAAGTTACTTTTACCTTTCACTAAATCTGTCTGATGTCAAGCCATGCCTTTTTTTGAGCATCTTCAATTTCCACTTGGTATCTCTAGGCTAAATAAATTTTTAATACCAGTATTGAAGGAAGTCAGCATTACTTTTTACTAGGAACCTCAGAAACTTCCGTGAAAGGTGCAGGCTGCTAATATGGTTTCAAAGGCTGGCCTGGGAGAAGTTCTCTAGGGAATGCTGCTGAGTGACAGTTTCATGTGGGATTATATAAGCTTCAAAAAGTAACTACAGTGCTGCCTGCAAAATCTGTCTTCTGGGAAGGACCAGAGTGCTTCAGCTCTCTTCAGTTTCACATTATTTTCCCTTTTATGTTCTATTGCCAACAAAACAGCATTTTTGCACTAGGTGGTAATCATATAATGGTGATTTCAGTGCTCTTAGTAAGAATTTTACATTAATACAACAGTTTGTATTTTACAAGGACTTGAAAAACAGTAAGATGTGAAATTACAGTGTTTGTGAAAATATATTTAATAAAGTCAAAGACAAACCCCTCTAAAGAAACTGAAAAGCCCATTAAATGGAAGAATCTGAAACAGGCTAAGACAACAGTTCTTTATATGATGAAAATGTTCCCTTCCTCTGGGACTTGTTTAATTCCAAGTGTCATGATTTAACAAAAGAGAAATGTGTGAGACTTGCAGTCACACTGCATTAAATAAGTTTACGTAAGTTGGAACCCTCTCTTTAGTAATCAAGCACTTTCTTAATTCCATGGGGCTGGACTGAATCCTCTCTGATTATTAGCACTTCCCATGCACATACCAAAATAGCTCCATATGCCTGGCTATACTTGCAAAAATGCCTGAGGACTCACTGCAGGAGTTATCTGAGCAGGCTTCAGAGCAATGTTACACAGGCCCATGTACAGTGTTAATATTGAACATCTTCACTTGCTTGACTTCCAGCTGCTCCATGGTCCAATAAGAGAGAATACAAAAATTTACAAAAAATTGTAAAGAAATTGTGTAAAGTTACAAACCTTAAATTCTTTTGTGATGCTTCATAGGAACCTGCTTAAGCCTTTGAGACTGGTGAACTCATCAGTAATGTAAGAAAACTGTGATGGGTGAGATGACACTGTATAATAAGATCAGAACATAGAAATATACTTTAATTGAGGTATGTTTAACCAGAATAGGCATTAATTAGACATTAATTCCATACATTAAGGCCATTTAACATGAATTGAAAAAAGAGCAGCAGAAGCCCCAGTACAGATATTCTGTAAATATTCAAAAGACTTGGAGGTTCCTACAATCTATCTTATTTTGCCACCTGCAAAGTATTAACAAAAAGAGAAGCAGAAAACCCCTTTGGCTGGAGAGAAAATGAGGGCGCCATTTCTCAGGGGCTGCTTGACAAACAGCTAAGAGAGAAGCTCTGCAGAGGAATCTGAAGAAGCTGGACTTACCACACTAATATGTACTGAAATAGTATTTTCTCTTCTACAGACTGATATCCAGAGCCTCCTCCCCTGTGCTTTTCCTCGCAGAAATGAAACAGAAAGTCCATTTTGTCCCCATGCACACAGGTGCAAATTTCTGCATGTAGCATGTAAAACACAACACATTTTACAATTTTCATCTTATTCTGCCAGCAAAGGGGAGCACCACCACTGCAGCTACCCAAACACACCTACCCCTCATGTGACATTTGAACTAATAAAGCTATTTGCATTTATACTATTGAAACATCTAATAACACAGTGAGCATCAAGCTGGCCTAAAACAGCCTACCACCTAAATAGGAAAGAAAAAAAACCCCAGAGATATCAAATCAATTGGACAAGTGGCAGAGAAGATGAAAATAAATAAATTACAAAAATGGATTTCTTACTCCTAATGCCTTCACCAAGGTTCTATTTCCTCACATGAGAATGGTCTTCCTCTAGACCCCTGACACCATATAGTAAAGACAGAGTTAGCTTTCAACAAAGCAATTTAGTCTTAAACAGGGCCACTGCCTGGCTTGAAGCTATGCTACTGAATAGTCTTTAAATATGGAAGGAGTTGCATGCTCCAACTAGAAATAGAAGCATAAGAAATCTAATGAAAATGTGAAGTATTCATCAGGGAAATGTGGAAAAGCTATCATAGCAGTTTCTTTAAATGGCTCTGTGAATTTCATTCTTAAAGATCAATGAAATTAGTTACTTAGTAAACTTAACAACGGATATAAAAATAGCTAGTACAGAAATCAGAAACCCTCTCTTTTAAAAAAATAATTTTACAAGGTTTATTTTTTCAGTAATAATGAATTTCAATGCCTTATAATTTCTCCTGCTTCCCCTCTCATTGGTGATCTTTAGCACTAACTGCAGCAGAGTTGCCCCTGAATGATACTGCTGTGAACTGATGGAAATCCTAAGGTGCTAGCAAGGCCTACAAATGATGCACTCAAAATTCTTCAATTCAATGCCCCTGTGGCAAGGTAAAAGGTAGCAATGTGCTAAAAAGACAATTCTATTGACAACCTACTATTTGGGAATTAATTTATTACAGTCTTAAAAATCCTTTGGTTTTGCAGCTTCATGGATCTGGCCATTAAAGCCAAGTGTTATTTGCACCTGGAGTAAGCAGGAAAAGAACAAGAATGTGGCTGTCCTGGGGTGACTTTATGATGCTTGTATCCCGTCATCTGTTCTCTTTGTGCTGGATGTTGAGTTCTGCAACTTTAAGACTGGTTCTGAGAGTGAAGGGGAAGAGAAGAAGCACAGTTTGCTATCACAGACTGCACTGGCTCCCCTGCATTCTTCACAGAGACTGTGCTGTCTGCAGTGGACAGCAGGAGAGAGCTCTCTTTTGCTCTTAGTTAGTTTTTGGCTGGCTGAGGCAGAGAAGTTCCCTGGACTGTGGTTTTCCCTTTTACTTGGAATTGTTTGAACCTGCTCTGGACTGAAAACCCAGAGCAGCACTGGGAGCTGGCACCTGTGTCCCACCAGGCCTGGCCTGGGCTGTGACATTTCCCAGCACCAGAAGCAGTGATACCAGACTGAGTGAGCCAAGCTGCAATCCACGGAAGGGACATTCTGAATTTGTCTCTTCAGAGCAGTGAGAGGTTTTGTTGTATAGTATTGTTCATTTTGTGCTTTGCCTGTTAAATAAACAGCTTTTTTCCACTTCTCTCTGAGGAAATATTTTCCCAAACCAGTTGGGGGAGGGCTGCTTGAATCTGTTTCCTAGAGGGACCCCATTCAGAGGTGTCCTCCCAAATTTGCCCTAAACCAAGACAGTGGTGAAACTGAGGATTCAGAGGAGTATCACCCTACTAATAAAAAAGACTGCTGCCTTAATTCTGTACGACCCAGTTCCAAATCTTCACTACAATACTGTATCGAACTTTAGAGAAGGAAAGAGGATGAATGATTTCTGAAGCATGGGATCATTGACTTTGCTAACAGGAGAATACACAACTCCAGTTCATGGTTTGGCATTTTCAGTTTTAACACCAAGAGGGAACATGGTTAAAAGTAATGGGAACTAAAATACTGAAAAAGATGAAGTCTCTGGTAAACTCAACTTAATCACAGAGTCAGTTTAGGGGCATTCCCTCTAATTTGATCTTTCATTTCTCTCAGATAAACAAGCCTAATTACTTCTCTCCTTCAGGATAAATTGAGGGAATTAAAGTACTTAATTTAAAGCTACTGCTTCATCTTAATAGTCCCTTGGTATGAAGAGACTTTAAAATTGTTAATATCTAGACTGTCAGTAAGCCAAAGGCTTCCTCAGACTCTTAACAGCAGCAATCATTGATTCTCTTGTCATATTTCAAAAGCCAAACCAGAGATGACTAGTTTAAATTTAAGGCTCCCCGTGGAATAACCTCTTTAATCTATGCTATGATCTGAGAAGCTCTGCTATTATGAACTCCTCAAAGTAGTCTTTGTAAAGTGAGAGTGCTTTATAAATGTCAGGTTTAACTGAACTCTGAACCCATATTTTTTTGTTTGCTTGTTTGGATTTATTGAGAGTTTGGTTTTGTTTGTTTACTTGGTTTTTTTTGTTATTCAGGGTTTTTCTTTTCCGTTAAAAGTATTATAAAGTATTTTTAAAAAACAAAAAGTATAGTTTTTATTTCCTATGCATTTAAACATATATGTGTAGCAAGTATATGTGACTGACAACCAGAGAGTGTCATAGCACTGTCTAAAAAATATGCAATTCGCTCTCAGTAAAGGAATGGTAAAATATTTGCCTTTCTTTCCACATCAATTCCTCAATTTCTCTATCAATCAGATCTTTCTAAACACTGAAACAACAGCTCTCCCCCCGATTTTGGTAAAATGCAAGGCTCTACTAAGGTTCATTACATTTTCACATCACCATTTTTGTACCTCCTTCATTCTTGAAAAGATAACCCTGCCATGAAACTCATCTTAATTTCTTTGTCTACAAAAACTTGGCAGGCATTAGACAGAAGGTGTGTTGAGAGCCTTCCTCTCAGACTGCCCAAGTCTGTGTCCTTGTTTCCCTGTGCTGCCCCTTCTGTACCATCATTTCCCTCTCATCTTTTCCCTAAGTTGCAGGATCCTGAGGGGAAACCATGGTATCATTCCATATCTGTGGAGTCTTGCACAGTAATCTAATTTAGACACCTGTCTAAATAACAGCATCATCAAAATCCTACTGCTTCTGCAGATATTTAGAATTACAGTCTTTCCTTCAATTCTGCTGTATTACTGGGCATTTCACTGCAATAGTTTACTGGATAAATACTGTAAAGAAATTAATTTAACAGCATGTGTTACAATTACAGCCAAGCTGCAAGAAAGGATTCTCTATTCTGCTTGCTCTGAAGTCTGGATGAATGATCTTGCATAGTTGTAAAAGCTCCCCATGTTAACCTTGACCTTGGCTGGCCAGCCAGCTCACTGCAAAGTTAATTAGGGTAGGTGCATATGAAGGACATCCTTTCCTAGGTGCACAGTAATGAGCTCAGCAAAATAAAGAAAACAACTCTGCTGCAAACACTCAGAAGTCAAATTCCACATGCTCACAGATCAGGCAGGTCAAAGCCAATTCGTTATCACTCTCATTTGGAAATTATTCTTTACAGATGATATTTCAGTTTATGATCTAAGTGTTGTTCAAATAAGAGAACGCATAATCCTCTCAAACCAAATAATTAATAAATCCTCAAAGTCTTGCTTAGCCTTTCCAAAATATACATTTTAGGCAACAAAATGAATGGAATATTTCAGCCCAAATTGATAGGTTTTGAAAATAATATAAAGATCTATCTAATGCATCTTTAAGCAGGTTCACAGTAACCTGCACTCATAACACTTTTATCTGCATCTAAGCAATACTAAATGAGGCATATATTATCAAATTTTAAAAGTCATAAATTAAAGAATATTGCTAGAACTTTTAAAAAGCTATGTTCCCACAGTATTGTTCACAGATTTGTCAGAACTTAAATGATTTATAATTGAATAAATACCTTAAAACTTGATTTTGAACTAAATTCTATAATTTGTGTGACTTTTGAAACCATTAATTTTCTTTGCACATATAATGGGGAATTTGAAGTCCCTAAGCAAATGCCAGATAATTTTAATCTGTATTGAAAACATACTAAGGTCACACCAGTGCTTGCGTGTCTTTTCTATTTGTAGTTAAGTATAACAGAGTCATATGCACAATCTGAAAAAACAGCAGTGTTGATAAATCCCTGGTTGTGTGTACCAGAAGAATAGCTCTTGGTCTGGTTTGGCATTTAAAGTCTGACTCCTTTTCACACACCCAAAACCCCCCACACATTCTAGTGCTAATACTCAACACAATAGCACTAATACCAGACGATTAGAACATGCTTCAATAGCATAATTGTCTAAAGGCAATGAATATCCTATAAGTTAAATGATGACACTAGGTTATATGAAATCCCAATTAGGTCAGCAGAAAAGAAGAAAGGCTTCAGAGATATGAAACTGTCAAAGCAGACCATTCATAAAGGGGTATGATTTCCTCTTTGCTTTTCAATCTCATTTTCAAAACAGCTTCTTAAACCAGCATTTGAAAATCCATCTGTTTCTGTGCACAAAAAGGCTAACTCCATACTCAAGTGCGTGCCACCTGATAATGTAGCAAATGCATGTCAGTCTCACAACCACCAGGAATTAGCTTCCTGTGTTCAGCCTTCTGGCCATTTAGTCCTCAGAGGTTACCTCAGTGACAACGCTATGATACTGTATTTAAATAGCTTTTCAACAAAGACCAAAGCAATTTTTCACACAGTAAAGTGAACCTTCGTAAGATATTAATTTGTATTAGTTAATGGAAATTTTCTCTAGGCACTGCTCTTTTATAATTTTACGAAGTGTATGTCTATATTTTGAGAGGCTCTCCTGACATTTGCTATCTCCTGTCCTTTGTAAGAAATTGCTTCTGAGTCTGAAAAATCCTTTGGGTTGGATTGTGCCTGTAGGTCCAGAGGCAGGACAACACTGGCTGAATGAACAGTGCTCTGTCATCTCCTTGGTCTCTCTGCAGTTCTGCAGCCCAGGGAGTGAAGTGACACTGGAGCAGACGGATGGAAAAGCCATCCAACATGTACTTCACAGCCCTGTGGAAGTCACCTGGAAATTACAATGTCACTTATGACTGTACTACCTGGTCAAACTTGCTTTACAACAGGTACTAGGGAAAGAGTAAAACTTCCTCCCCAAAGACTTGTTGTAGAGCTGAATTTATAGCTTTTTTTTATGGAAGATGCTCTGTGTGTTGTAGATGAGTGTAAAAACACATGAAAAGCAGGAGTGTAAACATTGACTTGGACCCACTGGTCACCCATCTTTGAGAGATGAACCTTTTGAACTGAATATTGTAAATTGAACTGGCAACTGCCTCTGTGCCTCCTCCTTCTCAGCACAGTCAAGCTGTTCAAAACTGCAGCACTTACAAAACAGAAACTGGAGTTACTTCACATATATTGCTCTTGCAACCAAGAGTTTTAGAAGCAGTAGTAATTTTTTGAAGAAGTGGTAACCTGACGCCACTTCCATAACAATTGTTCTCACAGAGCGCGTCAGCAACAAATTAGAGGAAGTCAAGGCAAAAGAAGGGGCACACAAGAATCTCTGGCTGCAAGTGATTCTGCTACTTCTTTGTTTAATCATAATTCCAAGTGTCGGAAGTGGGTGTAGCAGGAAAAGCAAATAACAAGAAGCTGAATGATAGATTAAAGGTCTTTTTAATTTGGATTTAAAGTTTAACCATACTATCATGGAAAATGCTGTGGCACTCTTGTTTATTTTGATGCAAATTTTCCTAGCATATGACTAGGAAAATTATTATTTTTAGCATAACAATCAGGGACAGCAACCTCACAAGTTTTTGTTGTGAACGAATTCTCCACGTTTGTCCTCTGAGAGGATAATTTTCTGTATGATCACACCCTATACTAAGAAGCAAGAAATAAAAAGGAACAGAAAAGGGAAAGGGAAAAAGGAAAAGGGAAAAAAAATCACCTAAGCCTGCTATTGTATCTCTTTAGGTCCAGTGGTACAGCACAACTACCAATCACTAACAGGAAATACACAATGAAAAGGTACCTGTATGTTTAAAGAATCTGTCAGATGTTTTTGAAGTCAGGGAGCACTGCTACAGAACAGGGCTTTTCTGGCAGGCTCAGCACAAGGAAAACACCATCTAAAAGTGAATGAATGAATGACTCCTCTTGTTGGCAACTCCCATGAATACCATGATCACAACAAGTGCAACATCCCTTTTAAAGAGAAGTGCTATACTGTGTCTCTGCTGAAACCCATAGTAAAATCTCTGAAAAATAAACTGCATTATTTCAACATGAAATAGTATGTTCAGATTCATCAGTCTGACTGAGTTTTAAGACACTATTAAGATTGAAACAGATCACTTCCCCTACTCAAGTATAGTGTTAACAGTGTGGCTGCAATTTAGCCCTAACACAAGTTCCCAATGGAATTGTATTTGTATCAGCTCTAACATGGATGTAACCTGCTTTCAGTCAGAGCACAACTTAATTTTAAATGGACTGCTAGCCAATAATTGTGGAAGTAAATCTTAGAGAAAAACTAAGCTACAATCACCACATGCTTTTCCCCCAATATTCACGTTCCTCACTTGCTCTTTTATAAATCCATGTACAAGGAAAACTAAGTCTAATTGTGATCAGTGATAACCTCTCTATAAACTCTGCATTGGAAAGTACTGCAGAGCAGGGAGAATTACAGAATACCAGGTTAGAAGGGGACCTCCAGCATTACCTGGGCCAAGCCAGGCTGACAACACTCTGAAAGAGGCCACTTTGGAAAGAGAGATTGTTGCTGCTGTAGAGAAAACTGTAGAAAAAGCCGCACAGAACAACAGTGAGTTCACACACTCCCAAAGCTGCTGATCAGTGAAACTGTCAAACCCAGCTTTTGTTCACGTAAACAGAGGAAGACTGTTCCTATAACAAACTTGCCCCAATGTGCCCTGCAGGGATTCATGTTGCAATTCTTTATCAATTCCTGCCAGGCATTATTCTGCCAGCCTGTAATCCTATAGGAGGAGAAATCTGCATAAAGAAATGCTCAGGAAAGAAAAAGTGCAATGGCTTGACTTTCTTCATGCCATACATGCCAAAGCACTAAGAAAGCATCTTGTAAACATGTAATTGGTAATAAACTGGAAAACTGGAATCTTTTTTTTTTTTAATTTGCTGGCTGTAATATATACAAGGGGCTGGATTCAAAACCTTATTGAAGGTGGCTTGGTCACTTCTCAGTTACAGTGTGTCACTGCAGGAATAATCAAAGAATTTGGGAGCACTCTGGATGAAGCTTTGAGGGAGCATCAATAAGGTTTTGAACAAAGACAGGGGCTCAAGATGTTAGGGTAGTTATGCTTCTCATTTTCCTAAAATATGTTTGTTATTTAGGTACTAAGTATCAATTTGCTATGGCAGATGCAACTATGTACTAAGAAAATGCATATTTATTTTCTCATGCATTTCAATTACTTGGAAAGTAAACATTCCTGCTTTCACATGCATATGTGCATACACACAGCTTTGCATTTCTCAACAGTCTGAGTCCACTCTGCTTTGGGAAACACCACACAGTCTGGGAGAAAGGGAATGAAAGGGGATTCCAAAGTCAGCCCAACTCCAGTGAAAATTGCCTGCAGCATTACCCTTACAGAAATGGCATGTTATTTTTACATTAAGCTCATTGAAGGAATTGGAGTGAAAAGTATGCATTTCCTGTTCATACTTCTGGAACATTTCAAGACAGGGGTTTTTTTTCCTCCTCCAAAGTCATTCAAGAACAGCATCTATCCAGAAAGGAATCTCAACTCTGGCTGTCCTAATCAAACCTTTATGGGAAATTCCAAAAGACAGTTTGCAATGACAGCACTTACAGTTCCACTGCATTACACAGACAAGTTTACTCTGACAGAAGCAACGACCAAGATTTCCACCGCTATTCATCTTAGTAGTCAGTGGCTCAGAGTCCCAACGGGGATCAGTGACAAATGCGGTCCCTCAAGGGTCTGCATTTGGACCAGTTTTATTTAATAACCTCATTGATGACATAGACAAAGGGACTGAGTGCACCTTCAGCAAGTTTGCAGATGACACCAAGCTGACAGGTGCAGTTGACAAATATGAGGGATGGGGCTATCCAGAGGGACCTGGACAAGCTGAAGAAGTGTGACCATGGCAATATCATGTGGTATAACAACACCAAGTGCTGGTGCTGCACCTGTGTCCAGGCAACCCCCAGTATCAGCACAGGCCGGGGTGAACAGATCAAGGGCAGCCCGGACCAGAAGGACTCAGGAGTCCTGGTGAGTGAGAGGCTGAACATGACCCAGCCAGGTGCCCTTGCACCTCGAAAGCCAAACATGTCCTGGGCTGCATCCAAAGCACCATGGGCAGCAGGGGAGGGAGGGGATTCTGCCCCTCTGCCCTGGTGAGACCCCACCTGCAGTGCTGCATCTGGCACCGGGGCCTCTGGCACAGGAAGGACACAGACCAGGAGAGTGAGAGCCCAGAGGGGGCCACCAAGAGGATCAGAGGGATGGAGCCCCTCTCCCAGGAGAAAAAGCAGGGACAATCAGGATTGTTCAGCCTGGAAAAGAGAAGGCTTCAGGGTGACCTAATTGCAGTCTTCCAGTACCTGCAGGGAGCTGACAAGAAAGTGGGAGAAAGACTTTTTACAAGAGCATGGAGTGACAGGACAAGGGGAAATGGCTTCAAACTGGAAGAAAGTAGGTTTAGATTGTATATTGAGAAGAAATTCTTTATTGAGAGTGTGGTTGGGCACCAGCACCATTTGCCCAGAATAGCTGTGGATGCCCCACCCCTGAGGTGTTCATGGCCAGGCTGGCTGCGACATTGAACAACCCGGTCTAGTGAAAGGTGCCCCTGCTCACAGCACGGGGGTTGGAACTAAAATGAATTTTAAGGTCCCTTTCAACCCAAACCATTATATAATTCTATGATCTTCAAATGCCTATCAAAACTGAAACCATTATATAATTCTATGATCTTCAAATGCATATCAAAACTGAAACCTCTAAAACCAAGTATTCTCTGGTCTCTTACTCCACTGCAGTTCATAGAACGCAGAGAGACAATTAACAAGAATATCCAAACACTGGAAACAACCCTTGCCCTAGACAAGTTGCAAGCTGTAATGCTCCCTATCCACCCTACATGAAGAGCAAGAGGTTGACATGTGAATCAATTAGTGTCTGACAACTCCATTTAGTGCTAAACATATGCCATCATCTCATTCTGTAAATGTCATCTGCAAACTGTTTCTTCTCCCACCAGGCCCTGTGCAAAGAAATTACTACTAGGATTGCAGGAAACCATGTACGGCATTTAACCTCAGGAGAATATGGAGGAAAGGGTAGATCAGTAACTTCACAGTACTTACACAGAAAACGGAAAGCAAGTGCAGCAACTGAGCATTTCCAAAACTATTCCCCTATGGCAAAGCCATCACAGCGATCCGATTTTTATCATCCAAAATGCCACATGTGTCTGTGGAACTGTGTGGGACGTGGTGATACTATGCCATGAAAAGAAGGAAAGGAAGAGGAAAAGAGAAGAACAGGAGAGGAGTCTATCTAAATTTTCTGCTTTGTCTGTACTGGGATACTTAAATGAATAAAAATGTTTGTGCATGACTCAGAAAATTAACAGATGAATGAACTACCTCCAAACATATGAACTGATATTTGTTATCCTAAATTAATATGAGAAAAGGAGGTCTAATGCTTTTCACTGTGTACAGTGGACTGGGAGGGTTAGATCCATCTCTTTCTCTCATAACTTTTGAGCTTTTGCTACTTCTTATGTAACTGGGAAAAGGCAGTTACATTAAAATATCATTCCCACCCAAGTTCAAGCCCCAATACCTGAAAGTTTGCCAATTTTTTTTGTGTATCACTAGAAAATAGCACTGCACTATTTTCCAGGGTTGGTCTGCCACTCCTATGTACTCTTCTCCATCCAAATATTTTCTCAGAACATCTTTTGTTGTGGTATTTTTACATCTTGCAGCTTGGAGAAAGTTTATCTTACAGACAACTAACTCAGGCCATGTTGAACTGCACGATTTATTTCCCAAGTATAAATACTGCTGCTATTGTTTGCAGTTGAAGACATAAATAATGCAAAAAAGCACTACTAAGTATGCACAAAGTTTGATCCCCTATGCCCAAAACATTTTAAATTTTCATAACTCAAAGCAAATATATTTTTGCTATCAGAGTTGTTGGAAAAAAGTTTCCTTTAAACTACTCAGAATTAGCTTCACTGTCTATTGTATAAAATGTCAGCAGTGAGAAGGTGCAGGTGTTACTAGAAATGTTCATGGTTATGATCCAGTTAGCCAGTTGGTTTCCCTCAGGCCAACACTGCATAGGGCAGTAAGGTTCTGCTTTCAATCAGATAAAGGAAAAAGTATCTTGGAAATGCATGAGCATGAAAAAGCACTCCATACATGTCTGCGTGTCCATGCATGCAATGTATTAGCAGGCCATTTTAAAAAAATGAATCACTATCTTACACTTAATATTTCCCTGAAGTCATAAGTGCTCTATATAGTTTTCCCTCCCCATTAAACAGTGACAGTGTTGCAGCCTAGAGGTAGCTTCTTTTCAGTGATGGGTGAACTGATTTTTGTGTTTTTTCCTTGTATAATTCATAAGTTAGCATGACCAGAGTGTTGAATTGCAAAAGTAGGACATCTGTCACCATGGGGAAGCAGTGGGGGAGTATGCAGTGTGCTTCTGACAGCTGTGGGCTTGTTTGTGGTCACTAAAAAGGTGCCTAATTGACTTATTTTTTTTTTTCTACTTTAGCATTCCAGATATTGGGCTGTGTCATCTTTCAAATTTCTTCTACAGAATATAACCTTCCTGATTTCTAGCCAGTCCTATTCTTCCCCAGCTTGGCCACTGGATCCTTCCTTTGAGTTCCAGGGACCCACCAAAGCACATTGAACCCCCTCACAGCCATTCTTGTCTAGCAGATAATGCAATATCTCAAGTTACACAACCACTGCAGAGAACAGGAGTTGGCTTAATTGATTTTTTGTAAAAGGATGAATTCCAAGTTTGCTGCTAACATAAGCAAAGATGGGCTGAGCTGCAGTGTCACAAGTACAAAGGCATGAAGGAAAGCATCACATGGGACAGAGTAATCAGACACAGCTGCCCAGGTGAAATGAAATAGAATGAGGCAGATTTATTTCAGTAAATCCTTACTACAGGAATATCTGGCTACTTACATTAGTTCTCTCTGTGATTCTCAGTGCAATCAACAGAAGCAGCTACACAGATTTTATTAATGACACATATATTTTCAGTCTCTTTTGAAGTTTGTGTCTTATTACTTCCAACTTCTTTCTGCCTCTGCAAATGCAGTGGGAATCATGAATGTAAGTACTTCATCTCCTGTAGGACCTTCGTGCTTGTTAACAGTTCAGAAGTACTGCTGCATTCACTGGCACAGCATTACACAAGTATGAGGACCAGGAGACTCCAGCCCAGGAAACAGTTGCTTCCTCAGCTGCCGAGGCAGCTCCATTTGTGGCCACACACGGTAACACAGATCACTACTCTGCTCTATGGAGCGATCCAGAACGTGGCTCTGCTTTACCTGAGTCAGCTGCATAGGATGTGCTCGGGAGTTTGCAGAGATTTGCCCTGTCTGGCGGCACAGAAACACACACAGAGCCTGTAGTGCAAAGTGCCACCGGGCGTCAGAGCACGGCTCACGTCTGGAGCTGGCGGCAGCACGGCAGGACACACGGACAGACGCACGGACAGGGAGCGTGGGCATGGCAGGGCATAGACAGACACACGGACGGGAAGCGTGGGCATGGCAGGGCATGGACAGACACACAGACAGGAAGCGTGGGCATGGCAGGGCATGGACAGACACACAGACAGACACACGGAGAGGGAGCATGGCCATGGCAGGGCATAGACAGACACACGGACAGACACACAGAGAGGGAGCGTGGCCATGGCAGGGCATGGACAGACACACGGACAGACACACAGACAGACACACGGACAGACACACGGAGAGGGAGCGCGGCCATGGCAGGGCATGGACAGACACACGGACAGACACACGGAGAGGGAGCGCGGCCATGGCAGGGCATGGACAGACACACGGACAGACACACGGAGAGGGAGCGCGGCCATGGCAGGGCATGGACAGACACACGGACAGACACACGGAGAGGGAGCGCGGCCATGGCAGGGCATGGACAGACACACGGACAGACACACGGACAGACACACGGAGAGGGAGTGTGGCCATGGCAGGGCATGGACAGACACACGGACAGACACACGGACAGACACACTGCGGATCCTGCCCAGCCCTTCCCCAGTACTGCAGGCGAGGAGCGAGGGTCGTAGCAGGAGGGGCTTCAAGGAGCTGCCCCCGCCAACAGGCTGACATCCAGCATGGCCTCAAAACCTCCCAATGGCCGCACTATGAGAAGCGATTTCAGCCCGGGGACTTTGCGTACTGCAGTCTCCAAGACTGTATCCTTGGGCACCATTTCACCCTCACTATTTAAACTGAGAAATAGGTAATAGTCCAGGAAGAACTACATGTCAGGCAACTATCTTCCACAGCAGCACTTGCCATTTGAAAGAGGAAGTCCTGTGAACCTCTGTATTTTTATATTCCACCTTTTTCCAGAAAGCACTTTTGCTTATCTCGATCTTTTTTTTCATCAATAACAAAACAAACTCTTCAACAATTCACTAAAAACAAATTTCTCTGGTGGAACTCAGCTTTGAATCAAATTTTGATGTCAGTGAAAGGCAAGGAGCTTGCCTGCACCCCAACATGCACAAAGCTGTTTCTATTTTTATATTCTACCAATTATGTGGCTTCTTTGTTACTATTTTCCATGCTTTTAATACTGTCTTGTAAGACACCTTCTCCATTTCTGTAGGACTTTTGGCCTCTTAGAACACTCAAGAGAGGAACCAGAAACACCCAATATTAAAGAATACACATTAAAAACTGGAAAATTCTCTCAACACTCAGAAAATCAGCTGAGGTGTAAGAAATTTCTTGATGATGCTTCTTATTTTCCAAAACAATTATATACCTCCCCCTAGGGGAATCTTAATTGCTTTGCCTACACTAAACTAAAAGCCCTTTTACTTAATGTAGTCCATGTCTGGGAAGCATACTATCCCAGAGAGATGCACTTTTTCCATGTACTCTAATGCAGTCACTCTCTGAGAGCATCACCCATCTTCTCAGGCTGTGACCTCTAATCATGTCCTCCCTCTCTTCAAAATATTCAAGGCTGGAAGTCTGAAGGCAATCACTCTATGATCTTGTTTACTGCCAAATTAAAACAGTAAGTGATAAAAATTATTTCATGTCACTTTTCAGGGAAGATTTCTACTCTATGCTTTAACAGCCTGCAAGCTGCTACAAGGAATATTTTTGTAATGTAACTAGACAAAGAATTCATGTTACGTCATTCATATGAGGGAGTTCAACTCACATATTTCATTCCGGTATACTTGAAATAACAGCAACCAAATACAAGCTTGCCCTACACATCTTATCTGTACATCTGCCTGGACTCTGAACATGCAGGAATGCAGCTAACCCAGGCAGATTGGTCCTGAGGAAGCAAAATGTGGTTAGCTGTTATTAACAGCTTACTGCAGAACTCAAGGTGCCCACAGCAGGTCTCAGTAAAGATTCTCAAGCAGTCAAAATCACTGAAGTGTTTTGGTGCAGTGAGACCCTCACCAGGACACACCAACTGAGCAGCTGGTCCTTCTAGTGCCAAAGCAGCATGACAGAAACTGGGCAGTCACATGGATTGTAGATCCAGCTCCTGAGTGATACCTTTGTGTATGGAACAGCCTGTCAGGTATTTTTAGCAAAACACCAATTTTAGACATTAATGTAAGTCAACCATTAAAAATTATTTGCTACAGTTACAGTCCGCCTTAAGATACAACATTTCGGTTTTTTCAATAATATGGAAAAGGTACACGCAAGAGATTTAATTCATATTTAATTCATAGGTTCATATTTCACGTACCTTTATCTCATAACTATAGCAATAGTTAAACATAATTTTGTTAGTATTCTAAACTTCTCCAAATTTCTGTTTTAGGGAAATACACAGAAACAAAGAATTATTTTAACCTGAATGCTGAAAAAATATTCTTTTTCCCTATCAAGCACTGACTAGCTACACATTTATCACTCACAGTAAATCAACAGACCAGAACGGGTTCTTTAGTAAATGAACCATGAAGCCTAAACAGAACTTGCTGTTTTAGCCTCCAAGTATGACCACATAAAATGATGTTTAAATAACCAGAGAACCATAGAATTAGAGGCTGTAAGAGACATCAAGGGACCATCTAGGCCATCGGAGCTTGATTGACAGCCTGAAGGACAAATTCACCCAAGCCAAAGTCCATTCCTTTTTCCCAAGAAGCCACTAGGAACAAGCTGTGAGTCACAAGAATTGTTCTGGTGATGCTGCACTGCACACCACCGTCTTTGCTGGGGACTCACATCCCTTACTCGATGACAACAAATGACCTGGCCAGACTGTACCTGACCTGGTAAGAATCAGGTAAGGCTCTAGAGCAAAATCCAGCCTTTATTTCATCAAAATGTTCTGTATGATTTAGTCCATTCTCCCCCCGGGTGTACAGATAAATACAACTAAACCTCCCATAGGTGTTTTTCAGACTTGTTTTCAAAAATCTCCAAAGCACAGTACGTGCACATGTACCTCAGCACAAACAGCAGTTCATGACTTTGCTTAAATGTGATGGGGGATTGAAGAGAAAATGATGCATTTTGCTTTGACCTGTGTCAGTCCCTTTTGCTGTAAACAAAGCACTTTATATCTCTGACCCTACAGCCAGTGGTCCCAGGGAACAATGGGTGCTCGTTCTGTTTCAGCAGCTTTTCACCTATTTGAAAGCTGATGTTTCTTTTCTTCCCTTTTCTAGGTTTAGCAAACCCCATCTGGCTATTTTTTGTAAACATTCTAGATTTGCTGTACATTAAGTTTTCAGTGTTTTCCTCCTAAGAGCAGAGTCAAAAAGCAAGTGCCTTACTCCTGGCCTCAGAGGAGGTCACATTAATACATATGATATTGGCAAGCCTATGAATATATTGCAGAACAATGTTTGCTTTTTTTTGAAACAGCATCACAGTGTTGGCACGCTCAGCTTGCAGCCCTTCACAATTCCCCATTCATTCTTTGCATTATTGCTGCCAAGCAGTTATCCTTCATTTAATGTTTTGCATCTGATTTATTCTTTGCTTTTGCGTTTGTGGGATTATATGTTATTGATCTCAGGTTATTTCTTCAATGAATTCTAAATTCCAATCTATCTCTCTAAGAAAGGATTTAGAAGCAGTTCAAGGTTGTTATCATCCAGATGTTTTATAAGCATACTCACTGCTCCCTTACACTGTGCATGAAAACTGGCCCCAGGGGGATGGAAGGACTTGCTGAAGCCCATGTGAACCAGCTCCCCTTTCTGGCAGCACACCACTGGTAGCTGAATGCTGAGCACGTTGTTCTGAACAGTTTCACAGTGGACTTCTATTTTTACCTCATTAGATTGCTAATCAGAATACTACACAGAGTTTGGTTCAAAGCCCCACTAAAGTCAGATATATGATAGCATTTGGACTTTATTTTATCTACTTAACTATTGAAAAAAGGAAGGAACTTGCCCTGATACTTGTACATCACAAAGGAACATCAAATGTTTTTACATCTTTACTATTCTCAAGATGGTTGTTCAACAGTTTGGTCTCGTATCCTGCTGATGCTAGTGAAACTCTTTTGCCTAGGATTCCTCAGCTCTCCTTTTTCTCCTGTCTAAAAAGAGATCCAGAATCATGTGCATCTCCAGACCACTGGGACCTCTCCCCCCCCGTCCTCCATCGGTTTTCAGAGATAATTGCTAATGCTTCAGAAATCACTTCATCTACTTCTGTAAGTAGTCTAGGATGAGTTCCATCAGAAACTGTCAACTTGAATATATCCAACTCATCCAAATGAGTTTATTTAACTCATTCTCCTCCTGTTCTAAACTGCCTTTTATTCTCTGCGAAAATCCTGCAGCCCTCTCTGAGTCTGTTATCTGTGCTGGTGGTGATGACTAAAGGTAAGTTAAAATCCATGTAATAACTGAAATGTCTGCCTGTTATATTTTGAATTTGTCTTAAAATAAATATTAAATACTTCTAAGCAGAACAATTAACTGTCTGAATCTGTATCTACAACAATATTTTCTAAGCAAATGAATTTCTAAATAATTTTAAAAGCTCTTCCTGCTTTTTTTCAAAGTATCTCTTTATAACTTCCAACTATTGAGAGACATAGAGGTTAAGCCACAGTTACATCATCTCATTTACACAGTGATACATACTTAATTATCAATACAGCACTATCACCATTCAATGTCATTTCTACCAACAAATCACAAGAAAAACAGCACACTGTCACCAGTTTTTAATTTCTTTGGCTATGTACTATTTCATTCGTTGTAATTTTGATTTTGAGATATTATATACTGTAGCTTTATCTAGCTAAAGCCTTTAAAGTATTTTGCCAAACTGGTGGATACAGTGATTTCTCCCTTGCTCCTATCATTGTGTCTCTCTGCAGCCTGCAGCACACATTAATAGTCTCCCTTTGGCAAACTCTTTACTATTTTCCAGCGAGAACCACACTTCACAACTTTTCATTTTGAATTGTTAAAGCAGTCCTTTGGCAGATGAGGTATGTAAGTTACACATAAAAAATGCTAAAGGCAAACTTCAGTCTGTACACCCTTTGCCTATTTTGGTCCAGATATATAACAGCAAAGAGTTTGTAACAAATGTGATTTCTCATTTTAACAACATTTCTGTTGATATTTTGAGCAACTATTCATACCCCTTTGAAATTAATGCAGGAATTAATGCTTTTCAACCATATTTACTGTTGGTTTGAAAACTATTTACAAGTGTGAGGTCCCAAGACCTAATTTTATAGTTAGAATTCTGACCAAATAAAAAACCTCAAGAACTGCTTTAGTGCTCTAATTAAACGTAATGTGCCATTAGCCCAAAAAATATTTATTTCAAGTTTTACTTGCCAAGAAAAAGAAAAAAAAAGAAGAAAAGGCTTGAGTTGCTCAAGGATCCCAAATTTTTCTTTTTACCAATGAAAAATACCTACTGAAGGTGTTTGTATACTGAGATGATAAACAATGGCTAAAAATCACATGGAAGTTCATGTGTTCCTTTCCCTCCTTATGTTGATCTCCCTGGAATCAGAAAAAAAAGATAAAAATTGATAGAAAGAATCAGAGTTAATATGAAAAAAGCCTGGTGGATTTATAAAAGCTATGTGAGTTCAGATACAATTGTGTATATTTTCAGATTTCTTAGCACCTGGCATAGCAACTGACAGAGAGTATAAACCTGAACCTGAATTACTCTTACTTCGTTTGAGGAATGCAACCAACTGGCCCAAACTTCTTTAATGGAGCAGATTTACCAATGAGCTTCTTTTCCAGAGGCAGCTGCAGTTTCTCTTTTGCCTTCTCATCCCCTGAGTTTGCATGAATGACTTCTCAGCCAACTTTGTGCTGATTTCTACTGTCACAGGCAGTGGAGTGATCACCTGGGAGCTGCGGTCAGGGCGCAGTGTCAGCATCTCAGTGCCAGCCCCCAGTGTGCTGAGCCAGCAGGCCCCAGCTGTCCCTCGTCACTGCTGCCTCTGTTTGCCTTCAGCAAACATGCTGTGCATCCAGATGTGTCAAAACGTCTCTCGGAGCACAGACTAGACTTAAACAAGGGAGACTTCTGGACAAGCATCTTTCAGGAGTATTTCATGTTTTATTTAGCAACATGCTGCTTTAGAAATCATTTCTCATCATGCAGGGCTCAGAAGCAAGAGTGGAGGGATGCATC
This sequence comes from Rhabdornis inornatus, assembly GCA_013397075.1. Taxonomy (NCBI): domain Eukaryota; kingdom Metazoa; phylum Chordata; class Aves; order Passeriformes; family Rhabdornithidae; genus Rhabdornis; species Rhabdornis inornatus. The sequence continues at coordinate 1,798,602 of VWZS01008407.1, read as the reverse complement.
CATGCATACCTGCTGCCTCTCCACAAAGGAAGGAGCCCAAGTGAAAATGCTAAAATGGCATGGATACTCTCATTCTGTGGCAGATGGACTATCACTTACCTGCAGCATAAATGCTGATAATGTGTAAGGACTTGGAGAGTTACAGAATTCTCTTCTTTTTTCCTGCTGCTCCCAGCAGCAAAATTGCATTAGAAGAAATGTGAAATGTATTTAATAATTTCATGGTATGACCACCTCTCTAGAAATTTAAGTCCATATTACTGGCTAATGAATGAGAAATCCTCTAAAGATAAAGAGATTACACATTATCCAGAAAAGTCTCTGGAGGAAGCTAAGAGATGATAGACACAAGAAGAGTCTAAGCATATGATGGCATACATGACAAATTCTATATCAAATTTGTGTTTTCACACAACTTCATTGAGAGACATTAAGCAAGGGAGACTTCTAAAGATGGAGGAGATTTAATTTTCCTTTGCAATTACAGTGCACTAAGTAAAAGGGAAGTGCCAAAATAGAATTTGCTTCATGTTGTGTTTAATTTTGAAGAGTTCCTACCACTACTGCTGTTCTGGGAGTAGTAAATGGAATGTGCAACATGAAACATCTGACATAGTCCTCGTACATGCACCTTCTTTGTGCTCTTAATGAAATCTTTCACGTCACTCCACACATTAATTAGCTTGATTCTGACTTTCTGCTATTTAAGAATAGAACAAGGGTACTCGGTCAGCACCCTGAACAAAACAAGCAAATATTACTTAAACTGTGCAATTTCCCATAGACTCTGCTCAAAATTGCTTTCACAAATCTTTTACTCAACTCAGAAACAGGAGTGTTTTGTAGTGAGGGATAAAACTATATCCCCATCTCTGTATGTGCACTGAAGCAGTTATTCTGCCATCTGGAGGATTTTTCTAACATTTCAGAAAGTTTCAATGCAAGCATAGTCCACTTTGCACAGTGCTTTTAAATTACATATTAATAAATATTCCATAGAACAGACACAAATCATCAGGAATTAAATCTAGAGGGTGGATTTGTAAAGCCAGAGTATTGACTCTCTCAAAATAAGAAAAAAAATAGGTTTACTGCTCCTACTTTCATTTTTTTCAGGTTTTTTGTTTTGTTTTGTTTTGCCCAAAGCACTCTCCTTTAGTATACAGACCCCTGGCCCAGAGGTCCAGCAGCATCCTGGATGACTCTCTTATTGTCCTGGTGAACAACTATTTGCATGTTTCCTTCCTTTGCTTTATTTATCTTTTATATTTAACTCAGTAAATTCTCCAGGGCAGGCACACAATTACAGCTCTGAGCACAACCAGAGGCTCTCACCAGCTGAGGTCTCCCAATGCCAGCCCTGCAAATACAGCAAACACCAGGAAGCTGGAAGCTGTTCCATGGCACTGCACCACTCGGGCTCAGAGCTTTTCCTTAACATACAGCCCAGTTTCAGTCTCTGAAGGAGGACTTGGCTATGGACACAAGAAATCGGATTTGTACAAAGAGAGTCTGTCTGCCTTCTCAATTTCTCTATCTATAAACACAGATTTTGGCGTAGTTTTTCTTGGGCTACTGATAGGGAGGGCTAAAGGAGATGATGATATACTCCTCCTCTGTAGGTATCTTTTTTCAGGATAAAGATGACTGCTAGGTAATTAAGTCACTTCCATAAAGTTTTCTGCAATCTGCAATCTACATCGTAACTTTTTCTTCTAGTAGCAAACAACTGGCAAAGGCTGCAAATATTACCACTGAGCCACTGAAGAAACAAAATATTCTTATTTCTTCCTCTTCCTCAATAAAACTAAAGAATAATTACACAAGAGGGGCAATTAATTAAAAGAGAAATCATAGGGACAATCCTTTGAGGGAATGCTGCAGATATTAGCTAATTTTTATTTCAGACTAGAGCAGTGCAAGGTAGGACTGTTCTAACATAGTAGTTAGAAGTCTCCTCTGAAATAACTATACAAAAAGTGGTTCCCAAAAATCAGATAAGGAGTGCAGAAGCTCTGTCTCATAGATTTTATATTAAAAGTAAGCATACCAAAAGAAAGACATGCAAAATTTTAGAAACTGTTAAAGAGGTTTACCTAACATATATAAGCTGCCATTTTTTACATGACAAAAATGTACATTTTGCTCTCTATGTAAGATTGGAAATCATAATGTTCCATGCTAGCCCATCATTGTGGTAATAGCAAATCAACCTAAAGACAACCTAAAAACCTCTGGTTGTGTAAATATAAAACAGCGAGGAGGTGTCTGCAAAATAAAGTGCTTCAACTCAAGAGATTAAAATAATGAGAAGAATAACAAAAAAAAGAGAGATATCAGTAATTAATGTTGCTTGACCTCTTCTAGCTTAGAAACCATTATTAGCACAACACATTTTTTCCCACTTGCCTGTGGAATTGTGACTCTCACCACATCTTTCTTACAGATACTGAACAAATTCTAACAAATTCCTCAAATTCTAACAACAGTTATGGAAATTTAATTTGTCCCTTTGCATTTTTGTATCCTGGAAATGGATTTTTACACTGAAGATTCAAATATCTGGATCTACCATACTCACACAATCTCACTGACAAACAAGGGAAATTTGGCTTAGGCCAGTAGCCATAGTAGTACTAAACTATCTACAGTTACAATGAAAATCAAAATACAAAACTGCAGCATTAGGTGAAACTGCCAATCCTGGAAATTGGTCTTAGGTATCAGCTGTACAAAGTAGTGGAAAGGTCCCTTATATTGCAAAGATAAGCCTTATTTATTTCTACAAATGTCTGGAGATTATAACTGTGATTAAATTAAGCCAAAACATCACTTTTATAATTTGCTTTAAAACTTCAAATGACATAAAAATCACAATCAAAATCCAAAGAATATAAAATAATTCTGTAATTGAATTTCCTGCTCTTTATTCTCTTATACAGAGAGACAAGCGTTTCCACTTCTGAAATCACCCTGAAATACAAACTGCAAGATATTAATGGAACACAGGATATTTATTCTGCTCGTGGAATCAACTTGTTGCTAAGTATTAAAGGAAATGTGTACCATTATTCCCTGTGACTCCACCTTTCCCTGTGGGAATAATAAAAGGAAAGCAAAAAATCACCTTTCTACTTTCGCTTCATTTTACCTTTCCTTACCAGGATCCTTTTTGGCAGGCCAGTAACAACAATCTCATTGTCCCAAGAGCCATTACTGGTGGAGAGAATTTTTGACATGCAGCTTTCATTCCATGCAGAGCCTTGTAAGTAAACCAGAGCTTGGAACACAGGCCTGCCCAGCTCCTTAACAAAGCTCAGTGACCAACTGCAGCACTAACAGAATGAGAATGCCAGGAATCTGTGGTATTTCATGGTTTGCATAATGGTTCTACTTAAAGACATCCTTCAATGTAATTGTTTTTAAACGAGATTTCTATCATTTTTTTATCTTTCAAATGGATAAAGCCTTACTGCAAGCAAGTACTTTCTAGCATTTTTTCAAGAGAAATTTTGCATTGATCACCTAAAGTCAAATGTACAACAGAGAAAAAGAATTTTTTTCTTCTGTGTTTCCTTTTAAGTTAGTCCTTTTCTTTTCTCCATGCAGTTATGATCAGGGTTGCTTTTTGAAAAGTGTGCCTTTCTGTTCTTCAGTCTGTTTAATCACTTCTCAATATTTCAGTGTTATTGCTGTAAGCCTTATTTTATTACCTTTCTAATTTTAGGTTCTGTTTCTCCATATCATCTAATTTCAAAAAAGATTTTCTTAGCCTTTGATTATCTTCTTGCTTTTGGAAAAATCTTTTTCCTCAGCATGCCACATACACATCTCATGCCTTATACTTCCCAAGTATTTCACTCAACCTCAATGAAATTAGGGATGAAATACTTCAGTTGATAAAATAACACAGGACAAAAGATACCAGTCGCATCATCAGCGAGATCTTTGGTTCATATGCTCAAATGACCTAGAAAAAAATCATGCATTACTGAGTTATCAACTGACAGATCCAACAGAAGCTACTTTTAAGGGTGGCATCTTGCCTTTTGGCAAGAATTTTAATTTTTCACTCCATGAGCATTAGCGATAAATAAGTGGGACAATTAAAAGTAGATCAAAAAGTAGAAACCTAAGTAGAAAAGCTCACTAAACACTAGTCCAACTGCTCCCAGGAACCTAAAAAAGAATCTTTTCTATGGGGTATATTTCAGTGTTGAAAATAAACAGAATGCCTTCACTTCCCTGACTGGTTTTACACACTTTATACCTCATCCCAAACTCATTTAGAGTGGGTGGATTTCACAACTATCTGCACCTTGTTACCTAATGAATTTTCCTGGGAAAAAATATTGTGGGAAAAAATACTTGGACTCCGACACAAAATAAAACAGACAGAATTCTGGAAACTTCTTAAATTTTCATTTGGTGGTTCTTTAGTTGTACTAACATGTAACACAGGCATAAGCCAAATTTTAGTTTCACTGTTAAGAGCCATATATATCTTCTAAGAATACAAAGCTGGCATATCTTTTAAATGTGACTGTAGTCAGAATTATTTGTTTAAAGGGGGCAGTATATGCCCTTAAACACAACCATCATGAAACCTCTGATTTTACATGAAGTGTAAACCAAATATTACATCAGTCTGCTGCATCTACTTGTCCCCTCTTTTTTTAAAAAGAAAATCTAAATGGAGTTGGCATATATCACAAAACGTTTACAGCCTTTGTGGGTCCCAATGGCATGTTTTTCTACCAGGGCTCATTCTGTCATATCTAGAAACTTTATTTTTAGCCAATGGCAAGTTATTTTGGTTTAAAAGACCAGTCTTAGTACCAGTACTTCACTTGTATGTTGCCAAGTTTAGATACTGTTACTTAACAGAAACTTCCTTGGTATCCTAAGGACACTTGCAGTTCATTAGCAAGCTCATCTCTCTGCTGGAGCAAGGAAATACCCACGGACACATTAAGGGGGCTTGTTCCTCCATTTCCCAGCAGAGAGGGACAAACCTTCTGCCTTCTGGTGCTGTGGTTCACTGGCTTTTATCTCTACTCCATTTCAGAGCAGGAACTACTCACTCACTGAGGTAGTCTAGCAGAATAAAGGAACCAAGTGTTAAATCAGGAGTATAAAGCCTCTAATTTCTCTCAAGATTTAAATTTCCATTCCCAAAAGAGAGATGAAATTTCCAACTCAGCAGTTAATGCAGCAATAATTGAACGAATGTTTCATGTGTTGATTACTTCACAGATAGCAAAAAGCCGATGCAGGTGGCTAAACTCACTGGATCAGTAGTGAATACAGATATTTCAGATAATTGGATTGACTCCTTAGTGGATGGCTACTGTCACCAGCATAGCACTCACACCTTGGCCAGAATTCCTACAGCAGAACACTGCAAATCAAAGTAGGAATGTCTCTGATTGTTACCACACCACTTCAAAGACAAAATACAACTGTAGCTGGTATTTCTGTGTATATGAGAATAACTCTGCTGTAGTGTTCTAAATTAATTAAACTACCTTCATACCCAGTTTAGTGTAGACATATCTAAATCAATTTAAATAACACTCTGAGGAATTAGATTCATCCATTAATTCATTAAATCAAATTAAAACTATATAAGTGCTGATGAAACAATTTTAATTGCATTCAGAAAAACTAAATCAATTGCATTATATGAATGTAAATTATTAGTCTAATGATTCCCTCACTGATTGCTATAGATTTGTTTACTAGTAAAACAAATATTTTGTAATTGGCATTTTGAGCCAACCCCTGTGACTTCTGGTTTCCATTCATGTGCACACACCCACACACACACATATGAATGAATGCTTGCACCCATCCATGGCAATCTTTAGCCAAATGCCTCGGGGTTTTTTTCAGACCTGAAGAATGAGCAGCTGCTTTTCACCAGGGTTAAAACTGGAACCCAACAGTAACAGTCACAGCACAACTTTTGAGTTGCTGCACAAACTGGACAAACTTGCTTTAAAATTTGGCATTTAAGAATTACAATTATCAATAATGGGACATCAATTGCACTTCTGGACTGTATTTGGCTAAATCTGTCCCTGAAGAAGAAAAAACCCATACAGTATGCAATGTACAGAATGTTATCTACATATTCCATTAGCAACTCAGCAGACACGTCTGTTGTGATCCCTTGGGATTTTTCACAGGGTGTTTCTAAGTTTCCAGTGTCAGGGGATGCTCCAGGCCTCTGCACACAACACATGTGGTCAGACCCCTCAGTCTGACAACAGCCCAGTGCCACCTCCTGCCTGTGCCCTGCAGGCAGGCAACCCGAGCAGAAACAGAGGTTAACTAATGAAAATATGAATTGTACTTTTTGTTGAGTAAAAAAAGGAAACTGCCAACTCTTCAACGGAATAAAATTGTTATATCAGGTATCTGCTTCTGATCCTGCTCATACTGGCACAAGCTAGAAAAGAGACCATAATGATGTTACCAATTGAAAACTACAAAACACAATGAAATCATTATTAAATGTGTTGATTCTAAAGACAGAGAAAAATAGCTTGTTATTCTAGAAATGCAAATAGCTTCTAAAAATATTTTGCAAAAAATTTTTGTAAAATTCAGCTCCTAAAAAGCTACTCTAATATTACATTTTATATAACATATAATATTAGCAAAACTACTACAGTAAAAAAACTCAGCTAACAAGTGGTTATTTAAGAATTGGATTTTAAACCTAGAGCTCCTTCTCCATCTTGTAAATTCTCAAACTTGTTTCTGTAGAAACACTATTCCTTTATTCAGCAGAGCAAAAATGGAGATCTGCCAAACTGTTATGCAAGATAATGAAGCAGTTTCTCAGAGCGTGAGAGATCACATGAAATCACATGCAATACAAAAGGATTAAAATTTCAGGAATGTTGAAAGTTTTACCTTTCATTAACTTCATAAATTACATGACATTTTAGTTTCAAATAACTACTTTGCTCTCAAAGTTTTAAGAGTACATAAGAAACTAAAGACTCATGTTTTCAAAACCTTATTCCATTTTTACCATTTTTCACATGGGCAGTAAATTCAAATCCTAGATGGAAGAAAAAAGGTAAATTTTCTCTAACAATGGCAACTGCTCAAACTGAAGCACAGTTTTTCATTTACTCTTTCTTTTTCTTTTGCTGATGAAAATTATACAGATAAAGCTAATATTTCATGAAAATCCAGATTTCTGTATTGACACAGATTTCCATACTTGCTATGATATATTAGCTTATATTTGAAAGGCTCTTTCTTAGCTTGTATCCTTATTTTGGCTCTGTGTGTCAGGATACTTTTGCCCACACAGAATTTCATATTTCAATTTCAAAAGACCAATTTTGTTAAGGATTTTGTAAGTAGAACCTGTCATAATGATACAAGCACAGAACTGATACTTCACATAGCACAAGAGGGCTCATACATATATTTTACCATCAATCTAAAACAATTTTCAGTAGTTGTCCCTGCTCCAGCATTTCCTTACAAGGAGTTCAGAATTTACCTTCAGCATGAATCACTTTTTTATGACCTGTTTATGATCAGTCTCCAGCAACTCAAACAATTCAGTCCTGAAGGGCCTAACAAGAGGAAGTTCTCATCAAAAGATTACTGTGATGATGCCACAGGAGGTAGACATGGTCTTCTTAGACAATGTTCAGAGAGAAAAAAGATGTTTTAAGGCTATTTTTTCCTTTGGCACAATTAAACTAGCTTTTAAGTTCACGAGCTTTTTATTTTCACATTTAGAATACATAATAAAAAAAAATAACATTTTGCAATTTTTTAAACAGGAAAACGTACACCTTGAGACAAAACACAATAAAAGGAGGCACATTATATCTTCTATCATGAATCTTAAGCTTTTAAAGCATTAGTTTTCCTATATACCACTAAGTAGTCAAATAAAACTACTAAAATAAAATTATACCTTAGCTGTCCCTTCAGAGCTTTTTCCTACACTGGAAGAGACAGTTCTTTTAAGGATTAATTATACACATGTGATTCAAGGTCCCAAGCCTGCAACACACTGGGGTGCACAGGCTGGTAGCCAGTTCCAGCACACAGGTTACTCACTAAACACTAACAACTGGTGTACAGTTCAGTAGTCTGCCAGAGAGGTCCCACAGACTGCTCCTCACTGCCCCAGAGAGCATTCCAAACCCCAAACCCTCTAGCACAGTTATGGGCTACTCCTTGAGAATCACTTTTTACTTCAAGTAAGACCATTACAAATAAACACTTAAAAGCCTCCAAAATTAAAAGCTCCAAATCTCAGCCCCAGCTCATCATGGTTGGTGGCAGATGAGAAGCCTTATGCCCCAGGACCAGTGAACCAGTATTCCTCCTGGGAATCTCTCAACTTCTAAAAGGTGTGTATTTTATTTATTTTAAATAAACAGACTCTGAGATGTATATTGGCAGTTCAGTTGAGACCTCTCTGAGCTAGATAGCTTTTCAGTAATATCAGTCCATAATTATTTACTTAAGATCTTCCAGTATCACAAATGACTTCCAATCATTAGATGTACAGCTTTACAGCCTACTCTATAGGTAACCTGAAAGAAATACATGACTCTGCTAAGCTCAGAATTTTACCAATATAAGATACTGAGACACTTGAGAAGACAGCTGCCATAGTATTAAACTAAAACACACAGCCACTAATACTCAGCTTCTTGGCAAGAACTGCCTGACAGTGCAGAAATAGGATGCTGGTCTGCTCAGTCATGTGTCCCTTTAGACATTGGTAATATTTTGTCATTTTGCCAGGATTCATTCATGCCTTTTGGATATGATACACCACAGCCACACAGACACAGAGATGCCCTGAATCAACAGTCAGTTATTACCTGACTGCTCTGCAGGTCAAAGTTTAAACAAAAACAGAGGAGAAATGTTGCAATGGGATAATTACATGGATCAGTCTCAGGGTTTCCAGCTGTAGAATTACAGACCATTCTCAAGCAGGCAGAGTATTAGAGAGTATCCCTGTGGAGAATCTTGTGCTGGCAAGAGATGGACTGGATGACCTAACAGGACTTTTCCATCACTAATATGATTCTCTGAATTTCATGCTTTTTGACAGTATTACAAGGTTCGACAGGCATTTCTCTTCAGAAAAGGGATTAAGGTCAGTAAGAATCAGCGTCAACTAAAAAAGTGCACATGAGGCAATTGTGATTGCAGTAGGCAAAAAGACATTCATAGTCAGAAAAGTATACAGTGCTTCTGTCTTCTGTATATGCTAAAATCTATGATGTAATCAAAGATCTACATGGAGGAACAAGGAATACGAGACTCAGGCTTCCACACTGGTTTTCCTCTAATAGGGAAAGAAGACAGGTGTAAGATGCTATAAAATAAAAGCAGTAAAGGTCATGCACATAGCAGAGGCACAAAAAATAAATACTGATTTTTAAAATGGGTTTGGAGCAAATTGCACAAAGTCATGTTAATGAATATTCATCATTGAAAGCTCAATGCCTACTAAGAATTGAAGCTGAACTTCAGAAAACAAGATTTGCTGTAGAATCAAAGGAACACAGAAAGAGATTCCAGAAAACCATGAAGTATCTTTATTTCATTCTCATCTGTGTTCTTTCACAGGGATTATCACAGGGATATGCTGTAATCCCCACTAAAGCAGTGGGATAACATAGCATATCCAACAACCATAAGACAAACTTGAGCAATCTATGCCAGAGGGACCAACGTGTGGCTCTTGAGCTACAACAGTTCTGAAGCAGCTCAAGTCAGCTCTGATCTGTCACAGGGTCAGCAGTGTGGCTGTCCCAGAAAGTGGCTGCTCCGGAACTGGAGTGTGACAGTGAGTCACTAAACAGCTTCTGAGGTGCTTGGTCACCATCCAACCCAGATGCACTCCCATCCTACTATTTTTAAAGCTGCCCTTCCTTTGAGTTCTCTAAATGTACCAGCAAGATGCCCCTGCAGTGTCCATGCAGTGTTGTATAAACAACAGATAACAAACCCAAATATTGAAACTTTAACGTTGGAAATATTGGCAATAGATAGTAATCAGTGTAGAAAGATTAATTACGTAACTATTATACTCCCATCACCATATGATGTTAAACATTCCATCTTCTCCACAAAACATCACAGAGATCTACTGAACTTCAAAGAGAATCCCACGTGAGAAAAGAAAACGTTTAGTCTTCTGACACAGAAGATCGCAGCTAAAACAGTACTTAATCTGTGATGGCACCCCATCCTTCCATAAGTTACCTGCATGCTTAACCCTAACATGCTTCTTTTCCAAACTGATTTATTACTTTCCACTCTCTATAAGAAGGAATTCATCAAGTTAATTTCACCAGTCAGTTGCATAACTCTCAATCTATAGGCAGCTCAAAAGCCAAGATAAGTGCATCTACTTGGTGAAATCATTAGTGTTTTCAGGAATCTTAGATTCTACAGAGGTAAGAGTTAGAAATTTTCCAGACAATATTCAGAAATTCTCTGAATTGTTTTGTCTCAGAATTTACTCAACTTCTAGTTCTAGGTCACTGTTTTTCCTTCATTAACGGTTTTAGATATTGTTTAAAACACTCCCAGGTCTACAGTTCAGAAAAAGAGACAATATTAATTTTTTTTCAAAGACAGTCTGCAGGTTTCTTCATGACTCGTGCTGTACAGCATTCTGCTGCATTCCAGGATACAATGCGAACTTAGGCCTTGAAGTGGTACTAAAAATTATTTATCTGCAACATAATTTGACATTTAAGACAATTTACCTATAAAACTGACAAAATTCCTTATGTCAGCAGATTTTGTAGTTTTCCTTAAAGAAACATTAGTACAGGAATTACAAGTTCAACACAGGAACCATTAGCCAAGACAAGGAATGAAGCCAGCTGAGGTGAAAGAACACTTGGTTCAAAAGGCTTTGAAAACAGTTTCTATACATATTTAAATACTCTGGTATGTGTGTGGGCTGGGTTAGATCTCAAGGGAAAAGTAATGAGATAAGCCCCTTCCTGATGGTAAAGGTAACTGCAAGTCAGCAGCTTTGTGATTCCAAATTCCCTGGACTTTCCCATGCTACTGTCTGCTGCTTGTCACGTTGTAAATGCTGGTGAAGGCAAAGCAAACTGGCTCAAATAAAATAGGAGTCTTAAAAAATATATGGTGTTTCAAGGATTTCCTGTAATCCAGCCATTTAGAACAATAACTGGCCATCTTCCTATTAGTTTCACAATTGTATCAAAGACATATTCAGAATAAACAGAGGTTTCAAGCTAGGTGGACTTGAAAGCAGCAGCAAAGCTGTGAAGGTGCTCAGAGGAACAAGCTGTAGCGTGGCTACAGCACACATCCCACCAAACCAAAGGGTACTCGCTGAGCTGTGCCTGCACACACGGCACACCCTGCTCAATCTGGAAATTCCCTACCCATCCACGTGCCCTGCTGCAAATGCCCAAGAACAAACCTCCACAAAAGCACATTCCAAAGGACAATGACAAAAGGGGGAGCATGTATAAAAGCCAAATTCGCTGCTCTCTAACCTCTGTGTCAGATCTTTCCATCAGCCACCTTTGTTGTCATCTGTCAGGAGGGTGTGATTACCAAGTATTCCAACTGGCATTGGTGGGAGCAATACTCCAATTTTTAAATTGCAACAATCCACTTCTGAGGATTCCCTCCTGACTCTTTGACACCAGAAAAGAGCAATCTCATTTAGAGCATTGATGGATTTAAATAAAATCTATTAAAAGTGAAGCAAGATAACACTAATAAGGTCTGAGCACTATGTGGCAATAAAAAGACAAAAATAGCAAAGTAAGATTAGACAAAACTGAACTAAAGGATTTGCACTCAATCAATGTTTGGTATTTTTTTTATTTCACCCTTCATTTATATTATTATTAGCAGCTTCCTTTCTGTTGAAGCAAGGAAGGGAGTGGTAGAGCAGCAGAAATAAAGTCAATGGGATGGTGAAATGTCCTTATCGAGCAAGATGCCTCACTTTGGTTCTGGATGTCCCCATGCTTTTAAAAAGCATCCACAGGATTACAGGTTTGCTGTTTGCTAGGAAATAAGAAATATTGCAATATATTTTGTCCTGGCACATTGAATAAATATACAATGAAGTTCTTTAACACATGAAAAAAACTTGAGGATAGCCAAGATAATTAAATTTTATTAAATCTGTGCTTTTCACAGAATTATTCTCTTGTGCTAAGGTAGCATAGGTATGTTTTAGATGTCTTGTTCAAAACTCATTCTTAATGGGGAAGGCATATTTTGGCCCAATACAGAATTGTCATATGGAATCAAAATCTGGATACAAAATGAAGAATAAAAAATAAACAGTTTATTTTTACTACAGCAATGAATTGCTCCATAATTCTGGTTGAATCTCCTAAGAATAATTGTAGAAGAATAAAAAAATATATGTGACATAAAACAACTGTCAACTCATGACCAAAAAGTGCCATGAAAGCTTTAGAAATCCTAAACAATCAAGCTGAATAGGCAAATGAAACTTAATGTTCAAAAATATCAAATAAAGCAAAGTTTTAGCATGACAGTTGTAAATGAATTCTATCAAATAAAAAAAATTTATGATCATTGATTTAATGGCAGAAAGCTCAGCAGAAACAACTGATCATTGTAGCAAAAAAGGTAACAAAGTGTTAAGATAGGGAACTGAATGAAGATTAGCACTGAAAACACTGTAATTTCCTCAAGGAATAAATAACAGGTCTTCACCTCAACTCCATGTTTATGAGTCATTGCTTCTAAAAAGGGAACTGCAGAGGAAAGATACAAAATTGCATAGAAAAATCTCTTCTAAGTAAGAAAAGGATGGCAACTGGGCAAATTGGTATGTTTTTATGATGGATAAAAACTACATTTTTGTCTCAGATTACCAGAAAGAAGATTTAACAAATGAATATCTGAACTTCCTAAACCCAGTTAAAGAAACATCATAAAAAGAACAAGACTTTTTAATTCGGTGAAACTACAGAATTCATTGCCAGTGGAGGTGCTCAGGGCAGAAACTTCATCTCTTCATTTCAAGACTATACAAGCACTGTCAACAGTTTTGAAAAAGATGTTAAAACTTTGGATTAAGGCCTAACCTAAGTTCTTCTGAAATAAAAGCAACACAGAGTGATTCATGGGAAATATTTTTCTACCCATGGTCACTTGAAAAATCTCCAGTATCTGGTTCTCGCCGATCCCGCAGACAGGAAGCTGCACCAGTGTAATCACTGGGTGTTATCATTTGCTACCCTCAGTGACATCAACACTACATAAATAGAGCATTTAATAGTTGGGAGAGACCAGGGCTTCCCTTCGGGACAACTGGTCATTTGCTAACGATCCACCACACAGACAGTGCAACCCAAACACACAATTCTGCACAAATTGTACGAGTTCCTTCTACTCCTCTGTACTGCAATGTACTTGGCAGCAGAGCAGTTCTGCCTCACAACATTGTCCCACTGATCACTGCTATGGTAGCATTCCCTTCCCTGCACATTTTAAAAGACTGCATAGAGAAGAAGCAGGAAGCAGAGATGCAACCAGAGATGGACTACTGCAGGATGCATTTCTGGCTGATGAATACTTAGAGTTTCTAGGGATTATGGAGAAGTAGATATCTGAAGATATGGCCTCTAAAGTTAATTTTCCTATGTTATTGCAGCACATATACAAAAGTACATGTATTCTGTAAGAAACTATGCTATCAGTATGTGTGATTAAAAAAAAAGAGTTTATTTATCAGTCCAATGTATGAGAAAATTAATTAACATATTTAGCATGCAGAGAGATGGATTTCAGCCAGCATAAGACAGAAGGAAAGGGATTCAAGCACTGAACATGGTGTGAGACAGTCAGAACTGGCATTGGGAAAAAGCAGGTAGGAGGCTAATTAGCACAAGATTTGGAGAATGGGAGAAAAGCCCTTACTAAGAAAACTCCAGTAGTCCTGCTTTTCTCCTACTTTTTAAATAAAAATGCTAGACTATTTACTAACAAATTATATTAGCTTCTCAGATCCTACCTCTTTTCTGTGACTAGATTGTTTGTGATACAATAATTTCCCATCAAGCACATAGCCTATTCATTTGTGCTAGAGCATTCTCTTAAAAAACTTAATAGGGTTCAGCATTAACCTATATATTTGTGAGGTATACCTTGTTTAATTACTTACACAGGCACATACGTATGCAAACTTACAGCTGGTACCAGCTAACATGCTGTTTGTCTCATCAATTCTAGCAGCTTTTCCTGCTTAAAACTTCATTTCTTCCTCGCATTCAAACTGACATGGCAACACTCCTTGCATCACTGCTACATTTAGCCTACACACTATTGTGGAAAGATGGTGTCGTCAAAGCTGCTGCTGTGAAGGATTTTCAAGTTCTGAAGTTTCTCTTGTCACTAATTAGTATGGAAACATGGAATGGTTAAAAGAAAGGAAGGAAAATAAGAAAGGAGAGTGTAAACCACTATGCACCACTCCTGTATCAGCACAGGGCGTGTCTTAACTGCTGCAAAAGCAACCGTGGATGTGATGTGCTCTGTAACCTGCTTGACATGACCCCTCACAGACCGTAACACTGGCGGCTCTCAGAAGGACAGAAGGTTGGGGTGGCTCTCCAAAAGCAGTTACAGGATTTTCCTAAATGCCTTTTGCAGAAAAAAATATTCAAATATCCAAAAAGGTCAAAAAGCAAAGTCAAGAGGGCTGGATTACAATATAATATTATTTACATTTTTGTAAATTCATTCGTTTGATTAATTATATATACTGAAAATCATAGCTAAGCAAAGTGCAAGTGAGAAAGTCACAGAACTGTTCCTATGGGACATGAAGAAACTGTTTACTCAAAATTAATCTAGCACATTTACAGAGTAAAACAAAAATTTAAAAAATCAAAAAGAAGAAAGTTGTTCATTGTGTTTAAAGTCTCTACCTTTTTATTAAGACTGGTTCAGGACAAATCACCTTCTGCTCTTGAAAATATTGCAGCTCTATTACTTGCAGTACTGTTCTGCCAATATTCAAACAGCTTTAGCTAAATATCAGTGCCTGTTTTTTGTATAAAACATACAAACTCCGAGAAGCAATCTACCTGAGTTTATACTGCTTTATCTATAACATCCTCTCAACACTACTCTTCAAATTGTGAACTGAGCTCTGAGGTTAAAAAATGACTGAAGCTTTTCATCTGACATAATTTGATTTCATAAAGGATCTTTGACATACAACAATATACTTTAATACCTTCTTTAAAGTCTAATATATCTTATTCAAATGCATTTTAAGTAGTTTAATCTAAGGATGGAAAGCAGGCTTAGATGGTGCTCCCTCCTTTGAGCATCAGAATAATTTCTTGAAAATCTTTGTCAAATATCTACTTTCTGCAATTTACTCTAATTTAATAAAAACACCATTTATTGGGGTTCAGTGCTTGGACCCTGCCAAGCTTTGCAGCTGATTCACCCTCACACTAAACACTTAAAATCTTGAGCATCCTTGTTTTTTTTCTGCTGACTCCTCCTAGCAGCTAGATGAGATGAGTCCTCTTCACTCCCAACAAGGCTGAAATGCTTCACTTCTGCCAGCGCCGTGTTATGTAAGGGGCCCTGGGCAGTGCAGAAGGTGCGTGCGAGGTTTGCAACAGGCTCTTGCCAGCACTGAGGCTGCCAGCTGTGGGGCTGACAGTGCCACCGTGCCCCAGGGGACCTGCAAGGGAGGGGCAGAGGCAGGATGCCGATGTGGGACACAGCTCTGCAGAGAGCTGTCCCCGAGGACGGGACAAGGGCAGGGAGCTGCAGCTCAGACCACATGCAGGCTGGCTCCAGCTGCGCAGGAGAAGGTACAGTCTGCTTTGGTCAAATGGCTGCTGACAGTATGCCTTGCTTCCCACTGCTTCTGCCCCTGCTCCTCAAAGCTGCATACCCTGCTTTTGGCTTATTTCCCTCCACCTCCTTGTCTGCTCAGGTTTAGACTCCAAATTCCCTTCCCTTTTCTATAGGAGGCACAGTCCCTGCCAACTTCTTACTTCTGGCCCTGCTCCCAGGCTCTCTGCCCCTTATTAAAGGATAGAAAACCTCCAAAGGAGATCACGCTTTCTTTACATAATCTATTTAATAATACTTTTCAAGTAATTCAAAGCTAACTCTCACTCCTGAAAAGATCTCAAAGGACTCCAACAATTTAAAAGACTAAAATCTGTGTTGAATTATTGAATACAAAGGATGACAAAACCCACTATTGTGGGCTTCCACAAATATACCCAAAATACCACAAATGCTGCCAAGTTCGGTCAGTCAAAACTGTGAGTCATAAGTGACTTACAAGGCATAAGGGCCAAGCGCTTGAGTTTCTTTCACATTTTTTTCAGGTCTGACACTTTCTTTGTCCTTTCTCATTTGAGCTTTTGGTATATACTACAACCAAGTTCTAAAGCTGTTCCCACAGCTACAAGGGAGGAAAGATCAATGAAAACTTCCCTCAGGAAGAACAACTTAAAAAACCCACACCACATCACATCAAAAAGTTTGGACTAAAACTACAGCAAATGGCAACACTGTATCACTGTGAAGCCCAACTATGCACCCTACTGGTGTTTTCCCAAAATGACTGCGAAAATGCATTGTGTCAACTGAAAAAAAGATTTTGATACATTCCAACCCATTTAATTCAAAGACCCTTCAACTAGGCATGCACCTCTGCATTCATTTTATCATTTTTGTATATTGTATAGTTAGAATTTAAAATTACCAAATTTATCTGCAAAGATGGCACACAGAGAAATCTTGACTAGACCAGAGGTTCTCAATTTTTTTCATTTCTTCAGGCTTCTAGTTGTAAGCAGCAAGGTAATTACTGCCCACTTCTGAGTTCAGCCTACAAACTAATTTACATATCACGTTTCTCTCAGTGCCAGATAAACTGGGGTAGAATTTGAACACACATACTGGTATTTTCCTCTATGCTCCTTAGAAACTCTCCAATCAGGAAGGTCCCAGAAACCTTTCTTGTAGAAGAATCATTTCCTACATCCACAGATTCATAAGTATATCTAACAACAACAGTTGCTAAGATGATCATTTTTATTAATTTTGAGCATCTCCACAGGTAATGTTCAGATGCAATTATCTTTAATTAGGTGTCATTCTACAGCACTACCAAAATCAGGCTCATTCATTAGCCAGGGAGCTTAAAAACTAATAATTAACGGGACTCATTCTTCTCAACTTTTTTTTCTTATCAGCAAGGAACTATCTGAACATAGTTCTCTGAACTCCAGGAAAGAGAAGCAGCTGCATAAAAGAGAAAATCTCTTTTATTTTCATATGTTCTGCTGAAATTTCTGCTTCCCTGCACAATTACAAGCAAACAGTGTTTCCTGACACTTAGGATTCCAACAATAGTTTTAAAACATATTGTTTTATCCTCTAATATCACATTATGAACCATAAGCACAATCATGACAACTGATATTCTCTGATTTTTTTTTCCTTTCAAAGGGCAAATATTTTTAAAAAGACATACACCTCAGTCCTCTTCCTCTCAAATGTGGTTTATTTCACTCGAGGTGTTTACTCAATGATATTTCTACCAAGAACATTCGACCTTTAAACAAACATTCCAATCCTTTGGGTGAAAACACACTGGTTGAGTTTCCTTCCACTGTTCCCCTCCAGCATGTTTGTTTAGTTCAATGCCATATTTATCCTGCTCATTGATTCTGGTCTGCCAACAATACCTCTTTTCAACAAACTTCCTTCTAATATCCTCATACAAGGTCTTCCCCATTGCTGGGATGCTGAACATCCATTTCACTTTCAATTAGAGCAGCCACAGAAGAGGCAGTATGGGTGTCTGTTTTTAACACCAGAGGATCTGCATCCTGACAAAAAGTGATTTCAGGGCAAAATCTCCCCAATTTTCTGAATATTTAGTGTACCAAAGTGTAAAGGTAGAAGAGAAAAACATTTAAGAGTTCCATGCAGAACTTTAAGGTAAATTTAGGAGCACTATCACCGTGGTGGTAAGCCATTTTTACCTTTTAATTCCACTTGATACATCTGTATTAGTGAGTTTTTAACACATTTTAACATATTTGATTCTTACAGAACTGAGATTTCTTCTGTGTTTGTAGCTCATCTGATAAGCAGGACTCTGATGCTAACAGGGTGCTCTAACTACTACGGTAATATGAATAATAATCACCACAAAAGCTGAAGATGAAAACAAGAGAAGACAAACTGTGCCAACATTAGTGTAAAAGCCATGGTAAGCCCTGTGTAAGGAAGACCATTAACGGACAAAATATAACTTCAGATCTTCAGCTGGTCTTGCTAGAAGTCATGAAGTATGTTCTAATCAAGGACACCTAATGCCTCATGCCAAGCCCACATAGCGTGGTATTAATTAAAGATGCTATTTGAAGGTATGGTCTGGAAAGAATAAAATCCCATATGGAAAATCCTAGATTGTGAGCAGAATCAGAAAGTTTATAAGAATGATTTATGCTGGAAGAAGTCACTTATAATACTTTGCCTGACACTGTACATTTGCAATTGCTGCCCACAGAGGTACATTTCCACAAGACAGTATCAGCAGAAGATGCATAACACTGCAAATTGTGCCTTATCACTTCTGTGAGCGTTCCACAGAGTGCAGGCACCATTCTAAGTACCATCTTATACAGAAAAATGTTTGCAGTGGTAGAAGAAAAAAATGAAGCTCGTGTCAGGAAATTTTAGGTGGCTGGGATCAAGTCCAACAAATCCTCCTGACTCATCCATTATCTTCCTAGTTTTGTACTTGTTCTTAAAAATTGTCTGTTTTCCACCCTAAATTGTATTTCTTCATGGGCCCATCTTAAAGCCCTAAACTGCCCTCACAGAAAGCACAGCAGCAGATCTGAACCCTGAAGCAGATACAGCAGAGATTAACAACGCAAACATGAGATTACAAAGTATTGGCTGCAGAACTTTCAGATTAATGCATCACATTTCTGGGCATGTGTCTGAACTCATTCTAGCTGGCCTGTGAACACTCACAAGAATTGCTATGAAGTGGAGAAATGAAGGCAGGTGAGTTCTATGTGCTTGCATCCCTGGATTGTTACTGCCTGGTGAGTACTGGACTCTGCACTAACCAGTCATGCAGGTATCCAGATCTATTTTGTTATATTGCCCAAAACTGTTGTGAATGAAAGCAGAGGAAATACTGCATCCAGTTATTGGAAACAGCTATTAGTTAAATGATGCAATATGAAAACACCTGATTTAGGCCATTTCTGCCTTACCCTCAATGCAGAGAAAGGAAAAGCCATGTAGTTCTCTGGTTATGCAAATACTGGTAGATAACCATGAAAGGCAAACTTAGTTAACTGACCCAACCAAGTTTCACAGGGATCACATATTTAAGAATGAAATAATATAGACTGCATATCCAATTATAAATTACGAAAAGCTTTCTAGGAGCTGTTGAGAGTCTTCATCTGGGAGCTCACATCCCTATCTCCTTACAGTAAATGAATCATGATTTCACATAGCTGTGTTTAACAGTCCATATATAAAAACACACCTAACAAAGGCCAGCTGAAGTGCTGCCTGAGCACTCAGGCAGCATCCAACTTCGATGTGCAGCTTTGACTAACAATTATTCTACGATATCAGAGTCAAGTAAATAATTATAATATTATAATAATATTACAAAACATGCTGCCTTCCTGAGAGGGGGAAAACAAGAACTGTGTTTGTAGGTGAATGTTGAACATTCTCCAGGTCACACTAGTATGCGACTTGAGTATTTTTCCTTTATCCAAAGAACTGCCAGAAACCTCACTGAAAAGCATATTGCTCAGACTTGAGTACTATATACTCCTAACTTACTTTTCAAGCAGGTTGAGAAAGCACTTCCTGGTTTCTGAACATCTGAGCAGCTGCAAGAGCAGATTTTCTCCTTGCTGTTTTTTCCCCTTCTTTGTCACTGCTGGCCTTTAAGCCCCCTTCCACTGAGCTGTCTTCAAGGGCAGTGAAAGGCAACACATTATACAGCTGCCAATGTCAATAGACAGCAGAAGTTAAATGTCAAATCTTCATAAAAATACAAACACTGTTATTTGCTTCCTTTCTATTTGCGCAGTGGTATTCACCACGGCGAGAATAGGATATGTACTTTCCAAATTCTGTAGCTCTGAGGGGTGCTAGATAAGTATAATGATAGTGCAGCCAAGATTGCTAAATTTATTACAGGAGCCTGTGATCCCAATAGTATATTGCTAATAACAGTGCCAAATATCCAAAGGCAGCTGCTCTGTAGAGGTTATCCAGTCCTGTATGCTCCCTCACAGAATGCTGCAGAGCAATAGGCAAAGGCATATTATACCAGTGGGAGAAGCAAGCTGCTCTTCTTAGATATAGAAGAGTAACAAACATCCAGTATTTCTTTGAAAAATCAAGGAAAACTGTGCCAGAGGACAAAAAGGACATCTGTGCCAAAAGAAACCAGAATCTCTGCAAACTAAAAGTGTCTCTACTGCTGCAAGAACGATGAGCCAGCCCACGCTAACTGCCCTATTCCATTAATGCAGTCTAACCCTTTTTTTTAGTCTAAGCACAGTTTATAAACAATTTGTTTTCCATTCACAGCCCCTTCAAAAATATATTTCTTTGTACTAAAAAATAAAAAACAAACAAACCAATGTTCTCCTAGAAGTTTGCTACGACATTTTTGCAAATTCATGCAGTCTGAATTCCAAGGTGCTCACAATCAATCTTTTCTAAATTTTATTCTGCATTTAGGTTGAAGACTTGGGTGTTGGGCGCAATGTACTTCATTTTCAACTTTCAATGCATACAATTATGTTTCCATTATTTCAACAACATTTTCAGTTAATAATTTCCCAGTGACTACAGCAAAACCTTATGCCACAGCCCATATTTCAATATTTTTTTTACTGCTGAGAGTATCCTGTCAGTTCTTCCATTAGTACTGGCGCATCCTCTTAAAATAAACCATCTGCTAAAGGCAAATTCCTTTGTCCCCTGCCTGGGCACACTCCCCAGCCGTTTGGACAACAAAGATGGGAAAAGGGTTAGAAGGAGAATTCTTTGGGATGGTGAAGAATATTCCAAAAAAAAAAGCCCTATTTTACTTGAGTGATAAATGGCACATTCCTGAACGCCCACTGGGACTTCCAGAGAGCAGAGGAAAAAAAGTTGGTAAAGGCAGACCTTGACAGGGTGACGATGACATTTTACAAGTCTTGTTGAAGGACTGCCTGTGTAGGGTCAGGCCCTGCCCTTGGAGATGTTTGCTACTGGCAGAGATGGTACAATGTGACAGGCAGAGTTTAGTCAACAAGACTCTAAAAATTTATGCAGAGATCATGCTGACAAAGAGTGATCCTAACCAGTAATATTTTTTATATTAAACGCAAAGTGCATGCATGTGTGTACATATGACACATTTATGTTTATATAATTTATATAGACAGATATGCACATCAGCATCTGGATAGTGACAGATAAACTTGAGCATGGCTGACTTTAAAATGAGGAATTCTGCAGCTGCTTAGGCACTCAGACTATCTTCTCTCTTCTCATCCCTTTGTGTAACTAAAAAAGACCTCCTTCCAAAGTGTAAGGATGAAAATATAACCCAGTGCTGTGAAATCCTACTTTGAAGTATTCCAGTAGCTATCCTTACTGGAGTATCTGAGTAACAGCTATGCAATACTTTGAATATTATTTCTTCTATTGTAACTTGAAAAACTTTTAAAATTTGAAAAAAAAAAAAATTCAAAAGACCTTCTAGGGAGGCCAAATGTATTTCAACATCTTGCCCAGCCTGCCCTCAGCATCTTTAGTATTTGGTCAAGTGCATCTTCAGGCTCATTGAAATAAAGCTGAGTATTACTGCAACACTTGAGACATTCTGTGTGCATCACTCCCACATATACCTGTTCCTCTGGAACACTCCTGAAATACCTCCACACCAGGCTGGCCTGTCTGACTGAAGTCCTGCTTGCTGAGGATACAAATGGATGGGCACTTTGAGAGAACCCCACTGAGTGAATGGATTGAGACTTAAAATCTCTCAAAAACCTGAAGGCCTTAATTGTAACTGTGGTTATTGTCTTTGTGCATAAGTTATGAAGATACTCTGATTTTTTCATGTAGATCAATTCCCCTATTTCAGGAAGAAAATATTTTTCCATTCATTTCTGTGCACAAACATGTTTTAAGGGCGTGTGGAATACTAATATTCCCATCCTTAACCTTCTGTAGGATTGCCAGGCAGGGATCAAGGAATCCTGTTTCTGAGACAGTAACAGAAAGTAAGTGTCTGAAGGTCAAAGGAAACATTCTAACTTCTTTTGCTAGAAAAAGCAGCAAGAAAAATTTCTGTCTCCACCAAAGACTGCATGCTGACACTGACTGTACCTGCATTATAGGATCATTATTGTTTCCATTAAATTATTTTACCTTTGCAGACATTCCAGTGGTGACCACACACAGACAAATATTTAATGACAGAAAATTCCAAGCAGCTTTTGCAAATAAAAACAACATATTTTGCTCAATAATAAAAATCAAATTTTAAAAGCCATTAGAATTAAACACTCAAACTCTAGTTTCCAAGGCGAAACAGTTCTGATGAGGCAAAAAAATTAGCAAAAGCCAAAAAACCACAAACATCCAACAAACCTAAACTGAAAAAACCTCCAGCAACCTAATAAAAATATTAAAACAGACATGCTACTAGCATATACAATCTAGTGATATATTTGAAAAGCCACTCATACTGACACTTCTGTTATTTGCTATTTTTAAGCACAAGGCTGAGAACCTGCAATAGAAATTGTTGCAGTCTTTGTTTCCTCATATATAACAAGTCTGCCTCTTTTTGAGCACAACAGTGGAGAAAGGTCAAACAAATAAAATCTATCAATAACAGGAAAATAGACTGAGCAATATAATCTTAACTTCTACTCTAGAAATGAATCTGGGAAGAATTTTTGGCATGAAAGATAAATGCACTTAGACTCAGAGCCAGTTTAGATTCACTGACATAAAATTCTTTTGGACAGAAACAATTATTTACTACACAAGTATCTAATGCCTAACAAAACATTAAGGTATCTAATCTACAATAAGAAACCTTGGTTTTTCAGGAAAAAAAATTACACTAACACTGACCTAGAGAAGCTTACATTTATATGAGCGTTACTCTTTTCCCTGAGTCATCCCATCAATCTGCTCTAATACAACGCTGATCATGATGTGGCTCCATACAGAGTTCAGCTCAGAAATGGAGACATTCAAGGGAGCTCAGAAGCATCTGAAAAGCAGGGATAGTGGTCATGCTAAATCACCTCCCTGCTTCCCTGCATCTCTGGGCTAGCCGAAGGACAAACAATGGACCCTTATTCTGCTTGGGGCTGCAGCTCACTGGCAGGTGGGCACTAATGTAGAGACTAAATACATGACAATGGCATCCTACACCACACAAAGAGCAGCTGATATTATGTAATCTAAAGACAAACTATACAATGGCCTACATATCTTTTGACATTTTAAGAGATGATGGACCTGACAAGTCACAATCATCCACCAAGTATAATGGTGGTGGAGTAATCAAGCAGGTATTACTCTAACAAATGCCAAAGAATATTTCAGTACAGCTCCATCTGCCCAAATTCACAGTGCCATTCTGAGAAGAAATAAAAATAACCTAAAACACGCACTCAAAAATATATTTCTAATTAAAATTAAATGTAAACATAGTCATCAGTTAACATCCTTGGTAGACTTAAACTGGAGAACTGAATTTGTTGAGAAATGTAAATCAATCAGTCTGAACCAATTCAGAAACACAAATCAAGGTCAATCACAATTCAGAATTTAGCAAATTAAATTACTTGTTCATTTATGGTTAAATTCCTAAGGTTAATCTTAAGGCTGCATAAGCTTCACCTAGTATTATGCTTGAGACTTAATAATTTGCCTTGACATTTAGAATAGCTCTTACATAAAACTTTGGATTTGTTTTTAGATAAAAAGCAAGATGACAGAATAAATAATGCTGAAAATATACTCTTCTTTCCCAGAAGAGTTGTAATCTTGGATCAAAAGCCTCTAGATTTTTTCCTCTTTCCATCAGTATTATATTTCCAAACTTGTTCCAATTAAACTTTTTTCCCTCTGTATTTAAAACTATTAACTATATATATTAAAACCAGTAATATGTACATTTCTGTTTCTTCTATATACTTGAGCAATAAAAATATACATGTAAGACGTAAAGTATTTTCATTTCATTAACTGTAAAATGTGTTAACTGCTTAAATATTCCTCTTTTTTCCATTATTTAAATTATCTTAGGTAAAATAAAGTGGCCAAAACTGTATAAAGTCACTATTGTGTTCATACACCATCAATAGATTAAATTATTATAATAAATGGGTTACAGTACAACAACAATATTGTGAAGCAAGTCTAAGCTACCAGAGAGGATTTAAATCTTGGAAACAGCTGCACAACAACTACACTTCTCTGAACAGTAACAAATTAAGGGCATCCACAAGACTCCAGCTGTGCTAATGAATTCTTCCTTCCACATCTACAGAGACGATCAAAATACCTGCAGGACTTTTTAAAGAACATGAGCACTCATGTCTCCATTCTAAGAAATTCAGTCTGATACATACCATTTATGTTATTATTCATTTCTCATTTTACTGGTTTTACAGACATTATATTCAAATTACATATTCAAATTAAAATACTCAGCATGAAAATCAAGATAAATGGAAGTATAAAACCTGAAGAATTTTATTTTAAAAAAAGAAAACAAAAATCAAATTACTGAATAACATCTAGTACCTCAGAAGTCATTTGTAAGATGACTCAATGGGAAGATGAGTTTGAACTAGATGAAATTAAATGAAAAACTGCAATAAAGCTGTGCTTCAGTACAGACTAGACTGCCTTGCTCAGCAATATGCTCCATGGCAAGTTATATATACAAGCAGTATAGTGCAGTACTATGTTTTGATCACTACATTTTTTTCACTGGGGGAATGGGGCTACTCACAGCAACAGTTACCCAACACACTGGAAAGGACATCAACAACAAATTGATTCTAAGTCTGCTGTATGCTATAAAAATCTACCAAGGAGACTGGGGAAGTGAAATAAGGATGGCATCATAAACACCCATTAAACACTAAAGCCTCTAAAGAGCCTTGAAACTTCATTAGGAGTTATAAAGCACGTGAAAGTGCTGGTAAGAGCAGCAGCAGCACAACGACACGGCCACTGCCGGGAGCTGCTCCCCGAGTGCACCTCCCTGCACACAGGACGTGCTGGGCACACACCCCCACAGAGCACGCCAGGTCAATCGCTCCATCCTGCTAATGAGAGCAGGCAAGCACACACAAACACCGAGCTTCTGAAGCTGCTCTGCAAGAAATCATACAAGCTATCACCCCCGTTCAAAGGCTTAGCATTTACTACAGTGCACTAAAAATTACTATTCTAGGTGAACATGTGTGCTCCCCATCTAAAGAAGGCAACCGCACATAAGCTAATTCTCACTTTCTGATTATCTCTTCCTTTGCTGCCTCTTCCATTTTGTCACGCATTCCGCAGTGCTTTATTCAGACTGCTCTTTGTACTTATCTGTCTTTCTTTTCTCCTCTTCTCGCTAATCTCCTACCCTACTGTGTTACTTTTGTGCTTTGCGTGCTGACACCACGGACCTCTAAAGCATTAGTGCACAGAGATTCTAGCCAACATCACTTCATCGGCAGTATATGGCAAGAAGAGACAAAACAATGCACCTAAAAAAGGAATTTCTAGAAAGGAATGGGAAAGTGAGAAAAAGAAACCTCCATTGCTATAACATTTTGCAAAATTATTCCTTGGATTTTAACGCCAATGTAAATGGAAGCACACTGGAGATTTTCTGCTTTGCTCCAGCTGCAGGTTACCTGAACCTAGCTGTGTGCATCTTTAGTGAGAGCAGGCTAGCACCAGCTGCCTCTAACACTGGACTTGTTCATATTGGAAATAACTGCAGTGCTCTGATTTCCAAGAGGAGCACCTTTGTCCAAAGGGCTGATTTTAGCAGGAAAGGCATAAACCTGTATTCCTTTAAAAATACACTTTTCAAGGTGCTGATTTCAGTAATTTCTCAAGTCCAGTCAAGGAGTTACAAAGCTAAAAATGAAAAAAGGTATCTTAGACATAAAATTCATTATATGAGCCCCTTATGAAAGCTTTCAAAGTCTCCCTGTCGGTCATTCCCAGAAAACATCAGCACTGACTAAAAGGAAAAGAAGGAAATGGTTTCTGTGCATCGACACATTATAGGGGTGGTCAGTGTTTACAGTGCTACGACACCCGCACAAAATCTGCCATACAGGCAGCAACCACGAGATCCATTCAAACACCTCCAAGCTGTCACACAGCCTCCCAAGGTAGCTCACACACCAGTGAGGATGACTCCCAGGGCTCTATCAAGCAGGGCAGTCCCAAAATGCACCTGCATCCCAACGTGACCTTCAGAAGCCCTAGCATCAGTGCAGCACTTGAACAGCTTCAGAGGCACATGTAGCTAAAGAATCAAGGGTTAGTCACATCTTACCTGTTATTAGAAATAGACTGTAAGGTCCTTGAGAATAAACACTTCATGTTTGCACAATGCCTAGTACAACAAAAACCCTGTCAACAAATTGGTCTCAGAAGTGCTACTGCTATCTGGGGTAGCTCGTACAAAGTCAAGGTTTGTTTCAGAGTAATAAAGATTAAAATATGGGTCTAATGGAACATTAGTACAACAAGATCAATCTACAAGGTAGTAGGTATTCACATGTGCCTCCAAGAGCTGATAATGCTATTCTTTATCTTTTTTCCCTTTTTCTGCAATGTAGACTAGAAGTTCTGCAACATTTCTGGGTTGAAAATAACCATTTGCCAATATTCAACATAAAATACAGGAGCATTTCTTTTATACAAACCACTAAAACTGAGTTTTTCAAGGGCTAATATCTGGCACAGCATAGCATGATGACTCCTTTAAAGAAGAACTGAAGGACAATAAAACAGATTTTACTTCGTTTGGATGAACAGGTGCTAATCTGACTAAGTGGTACTGCTAATACATGAAGAGGATAAAGAAAAGAAAAAGGATGCAAGAAGTTGAAAATGGATACACATTTTAAGGGAGTTGCTGTGCTATCACTCTGTGGCTTAACATAATTTCATCACTTTATCTTCTCACTTGCTGCCTTAGCAAAATGGTAAAAGGAGGCATCACTTACAAACCGCAGTATCATTCACTTAAGAAATGTATCACTAAGAGGTAATATCTTAGTGATACTTAGAGGTATCACTAAGAAATAAAACTGAGATTTTGCCAGCAGTCCTGCAGACTCTCACCACTTGTAATCAGGAAGAACCTATACCTTCTGGAAGAGTGTCGTGAGCCTAACACAGGCGAACCAGGTATGGGATGTTGATACAGGTATGCAATGCACCAGCTGGGAATTGTGTGCTTTGACAGTCTCATACAAATCATAGAATGGTTTGGTTTGGAAGGGATTTGGAACAGACCTTTAAGGTCACCTAGTTCCCACCTCTCACAATGGGCAGGGATGCCATCCACTGGATCAGGCTGCCCAGGACCCCATCCAGCCTGGCCTTGAGCACTTCCAGAGCAGGGACATCCAAATACTGAGGCTTGCAATCAGTCACTGCAGCAGCAGGCCATCGGATACTGAGGGTCCACAGGCAAGGACCTCTCTTGCACTCTTAGGTAGATTACCCATAGGAAAAGCCACAGGTATAACCAAGAGCCATTAATATCACAAACTATTAACATCACAAACTTCCTATCTTACTACCTGCAGTAAACAGCAGACTTGGCAGCATCACCTTGCCCAGACAGCCCTCTGAAGGCACCCATGGTAGTCCCTCCCTGGCCTCTGCTGAAATTTTACACATGGAAAAAGCTCTTCACTGGTTATTCCCTCCCTTGCAAAGAATAAACCTATTTTTTAATGAGCCTCCCAGTTTAACACAGCTCCCACAGCTTGTCCCCAGCTTCAGGTGAAGTCACAGTGAAGTAGTAAATATAGCATTTTCATTTACTGAATTTTAGTATGGGCATACTGCATTGAAATGCAGAACTTCCCCAATGGGGACACATTTATTCACTTGGAGAAAAGAAAGCGTAAGTTATTTTTTATATCTTCCTGCTGTTAGGATTTGTCCTCGGTAAGAATTTACTGAGTGAAACCTTTAAACAAAAGGTTTTCAAAAAAGATTAGTTTGGGATGTATGTAGACATTACTTATTTTAAAGTGAAATCCAGCAATATTCAGAATTATTAATGGATCTCATTCTCATTACATGATGAATGGAACCAATAGTTCACCGGATACTGTCAGCATATAAGTTATCCACATATTTAAATACAAAACTTTTCACCTTTGCTGTGCATAAAATGAATATACTACAGCATAAAATAGTTGTAAAGATAACATTTTGAGAGCTCCTTTGAGTTTTAATTTTTATTTTTGTGTTCTGTATCCCAGTGCCTGAGTGTTTTTACTAGATGAAGACTATTAACATAGAAAATGTGCAGTTCTGAGAGCACTCTTGAAAGACTTAAGAATACTAATTTACTCAATTATACTCAATTCTTTAGGTCTATTTTTAATCACAATTTAAGAACAATAAAACCGCAATCATACAATATTAAGAAATATTTCAGTATGATTCTAAACTATGTAGCAGCAAGAAAATCCATATTTGTAACTTTGATTTGTGTGCTTAGCTATTTAAATCTGTATCATCCTTTAACATGAGACCTCAGAAAAAGTGTACTTCCTTTCCTGATCCTAATTATCAATACTTAGCTATTAATGTATGAATTTATACGTGTACATACTCTCCACATTTGCAGGCTACAGACACAGACTTGCCCATTACTATCTGTCTCAAATCTCTTTGCAAAGGTTCTATGGCATGCAAGAAATTCTTTTTACCGTTGGCTATAATCTCTTTTTCTTTGAAGGCCCCAAGAGTAGAGATAGATTTAGATAAAACTCTTTAATAGGACCACACAGATGAAGACCCATATAGCAGAAGGAAATTTTTCTCCCTAGAGGAGTTTGTAACCTTCAGCAGAGCAATGATGCAGTGGGATCAGTGCTGTGACAACAGTTAGCACAGACACACCAAAGGCAGCGAGGAATGAGGCAGCGCTGCCCGAGCACAGCTCCCTCACACCCTCCCCAGCCAGGGAACACAGCCATGCAGGACTGGCCAGATCCAGGGGTATCCAGGCACCATACAACTCACTACACCCCAAATCCTTCCCAGTAACTTCATTACTTCCTTGAACAGCAAACAACAACTCTTTGTCCCAAAGATAGCGCCGCGAGACTTCGCAATTAGAAACAAAGCTGTCCTGAGGAAAAAAATACCAATTATGCTATTGGCATCATCTGTGAAAAACATCCCACTGAAAGACAACACACTCAAACCACTGTTATGCCTTAGAGATGTTTCCTCAAATCCTATCTGAACATTTTAGTTCATTGTTTGTAGCACCATGCAATGCCAGACAATATCTTCACATCATTATTGATTTCTACATTTTAAAGACAGCACATATTTTTTGGCTCTTTCATCCTCACATTTCATAACCAATTTATAATTTAACATATTCTTTGCCATTGTTTAAGTATTTAAAGAGTGCATTATTTTAGTTTATCAGAAAGTAATTTGTTTTGACCAAATTTCCCCCAGTTAGTTTGAAGGTTGTCATGGTTCTTTACCATGACCACACTGAAGTTTCTGAAACTATAACACAAACACATCTACCCCCTAACCAAAGGGAAGAGAAAAGGAATATACCAGTACTGTCTAATTACAGTAAGCTACCACCTGTGATACCAGCTTTCAAGTGCTATAAGCACACACATCTTTTGGAAAAATGTATTTTCTTTTCTAGCATTTTATTGTAGCCATATGCAGCTGAAATAATTTTTTGGGTTTTGTAAAAAGCAATGTTTGACTTTAAACACGATTTCCAAAATCTCAATATAAAAACAAAATTTGAAATCATATTTCGTTTCTCATATTTACTCCATTTCCAGTCAATTTCTTAATCTTACGCAGGCAACAGTGTTAATTTTGACACAGAAATTTCTATCTCATGGTTGCTGAAGAACAACAATGTAGTTGTACATCACTAATTATATAAGTGACAGCACTGCTTGTAATATTTGGCAGCACAGCAAGCCAATTAAAACATTAAGTACAATACCTTTGCTAATCTGACAAATAGGCAAACACGATGCAAGAAGCAAACTGCCTTATTAGTAAGATTCTCTTGACTTCATATAAGATAAATGTAAAAGATACAGTACTTACAGTGAATTCACAGAAATCAATGCTATCAAGACTTTTGCTTCTGTGTATTCTCCCTTTTATTCTTCTTAAAGAGGGCTTTCCCTGACTTACACTACAGGTAGCACCATTGGGATTTTCGGAAGATGGAGTTACCCTGCCAAACAAAAAGAGCCACATATCAGACAGAGAATATATTCTTTAATTTGCTTAAAGTAAAAAATTTACAAAGGAAAACACATTATCATGCTATACATATAAGAAATGTCATTCCAAGCGACAGTTTTCAATCACTAAGTGCCAAAATAAGACCACAAGTATGTAGAAGTCTAGCTCTCATCAAGACCACACTGCTTGCAGATTTTGTCCAAAACTTCTGAAATTATCTTTTTTGTACAAAAGTGAGTAGAATCAGAAAAAAAGACACATTATAGAAAAATATATTTAACTTCTGAAAATTTAAAAGAACTATTTTTCTTTATTTCTTCAGTGGAAACCCAAGTCCTGTGATATATATTGATGGCTGTCAGCTAAATCACCAGGAGGCCTGGCAGTATTTGGCTTTTGACCTTTTCCAGTTTGAGTGCTGATGGTGCTCCAGCTATTCTAGCAATGAGTAACAACCAAAAATAATGACATTAATAGCATCTGTTAAAGTTATAGGGGCAATATATTAAGCAACTACACTTGATAAGGCCTTTCATCATATTATAATCCACACATAGTCCTAGGGGGAGTCCATAACAAAAATATTTGGAGGAAGCAATCCATATTTCAATGAGCTTGTTGGAAACCATTAATGAGCAGAACTAAGTGGGGTTAGCAATTAACTAAGTGCATTAGGATTTGTGAGGTGAGTATTTTAAATACAAAATAGTCCCTAGTCAGACTGGCACTTCAGGAAAAGTAAAACTGTATTCCAGCAAATACACTCACCAAGAATCACCTAAAAACCTGAAGTCTTCATGTCCAGATTTACACTCATTTCATATTATTCCTCAACTGCAGCCATAGAATATTTCAAAAACCAGCTTAAACAAGAAAAAATACGTATTTTTTGCATTTCCCTAGTTCTGGACAGCAGTTCAGTATTCTCTCAAAAATCATTAAAATTCTTCTCACAATAAAATACTTTAGGATGTCTTTTATGTTATTTTACTTAGAATTAACGGCTTTAGTACGCACATAAATGTTTCTGCAAAACAGAAAGAAAGGTGGAGATGTCTCAAACACACACATTACTAAAACAGGACATTGCATAGTGGGCCACATCAACTCCTGAAATACACAATTCCAAATACAAAATACAGTAACCACACGTTGAATACACTTGTTTGATTAGTGAGACTTCCAGGTCTACACAACGTCGTGGTCAGGATAACGTGCCTAAGGGACAGCTAGGGAGAAGTTACAATATCCAAACTTGAAAATTAAAGCAAATCCTTTCAAATCTCTTAGTCAATTATAAGATAAAGCCCTTCATTTTTTTTGTTCAATTACTGCAACTACCAAATCACTATTTTGTTTTCAGATGCCTGGTTTTTGGGGGTCTTTACGCATGCACACTGACACACATACAAACAACTTGCTCTAAGTTCTCTTGATAACAACAGAGTAATTTGGTTTAGAGGATTTTTCCCCTTGGGTTATTTTATTGCCAACTTTAAACTGCAAATTTTTACCTGAAAATGTAACTATAATATCTATATATTTTAATTACAATATGAAACACGTGCTGAGACTGCACTGGATTTTTTTGTCTAATCACATGTGGATTGAATTCTGAGAACCATGCCTGCCTACTACAGTAACATATTTGTTCACACAACAGAAACTTCAACACTACCACAGATTCCCTGCTAAAATATGTTCAAGAATTACCAGGACAGATTTCCAAAGAAAGACAGCTGCTCAGTCTGTATCTTGTTGCACAGACAATGACATTTATGATGACAACAGGTTGCTATTGTGTGAATGTCTCATCCGTAACAGAGCACTCCAAGCATCTCTGCTCAAGTACCTAACTGAACACACTCTGTGCATGGCAAATGCAGATGCTGGAGCCCTCAGAGAGATCCATTGTTCCCCTGCTGTCAGAGTCTGTATTTATTCTCTCTACAGGCAATCTTTGAGGGCTGCCTACTCCATTACTTATAATTTGGGTTAATTAATCTTCAAATGCACCTCTGATGAATTAAATGCTTGGCACGCAAGACTTCCTCCTTATACTTAATAGAAGCAGATAGAAGAACAGAAGCATATACTTAATAGAAAAGTTTAACAGCTGTAAGCTACACTGGGCTTTTCCTTATTCTGAATAACATTTCAAGCCATTTATTTTAGGGCCTTACCCACCAATGTGCATTTCTTTAAGCTGCAAGTCTTTTAATATTTTCATCAGAAAATGTTTAAAAAATGAAAATGATGAAACATTTTCTGACTGAAAAGCCTTTATTAAAAAAAAAAAAAATAAAAAGAAAACTACTTACATGGGAAAAGCCCAAACACAAATAACAAGCTAATCAAAGTTACAAAGTTTTAACAAAGAACTATACTAGTGATATGTTTTAAAGGCCCTTCTGTTTAGGATCTTCACTGCTTACAGCCACTTGAAAAAACAAACTTGCTGCCACTGGAATCCAGCTATCATTTCATTCTGCTAGAGAATAAATTACAACTGTTACTTGTTAGCTTCGAAGATACAGAAAAGTCTTTTTAAAGTTACATTTAATTTTCAAAATAAAATTATATGAGAAGGAACATCACAAATTATCTATTCCCTCCAATCCTTTATAAAATCATCAATTTCTAGATCTTTTTACAAGCAAATAAAGTATTATTTAATCAATAAAAGAAAAAATCCAATCAATATCATTGATATTAGGAATTGGGAAGCTTTGCACTGTATGTACACCAAAGGAAGGATCTGAGGTGAGATATCCATACTGACAGCATCATGGGGAGTTTTGACTCCATGGTTGAGAAGGAAACTTTGGGACAAGTGTAAACCAATTAACTACCAGCTTCTCTGGTACCTCCACTCCCACAGTTTTAGCAAAGGGAAGGAATAACAGACCTGAGACAGACTCGGATCAATATTACCCAGGCTTTGCAGAATGCCAGATGCAGCAAGGAGACTCTCAAAAATCCATTTCCAGTAGCACTCATGTAGTACTGCAACAGGAACTCCTTCAAATACATATTTCCACAGCGAATATACCTCAAAAATTCAGACTATAAAGTTGCAAAATAAACCCACATGAATGCAAACTCATAAGAAAAAGTCCAAAGTATTTAGAGATTGACTCGAAACTAAATTATTAAAAAATATGAAAAACATAATTTTAAAATCCTTCTCTCTTTTGAATCATGCTTTGTGTTCCCAAAGTATTTACTGTAATCCGAGAAACAAACTTTATTCTTTTTATCTGAATACTGAAACTATAATGCAATGTTCCATGGTTCTGGCATCTGAACCTTAAGTTAAAAAAAATACTTACTAAAATCTGCTGCATCTGATGGCCTCCTTTCTACTTTTATTTG
This sequence comes from Rhabdornis inornatus, assembly GCA_013397075.1. NCBI lineage: Eukaryota > Metazoa > Chordata > Aves > Passeriformes > Rhabdornithidae > Rhabdornis > Rhabdornis inornatus. The sequence continues at coordinate 1,764,603 of VWZS01008407.1, read as the reverse complement.
AATTTCTAAATATATATTAATACAATACTAATAGCAAATTAATAAGTGAATTGTTAAGTCACTGTAATACCTGCATCAGGAGTATAGAGGGAATCATCACATGCTAAAGGAGAAAAATATATAAGAGCCCTTTTAAAATAACTGCAGACCATCAACTACTTTAAAGCAAGTACTCTTGAACAAAAGCCTAGGAATGATTTGTTCAAGGAAGTCTAGGACTTCAAAAAGTAGAAGATGGCATAGGGATCTTTGAAAGTAATGAACAATTCCTGATGCCTTGCTTCAAATTTGCTGTTTCTGTTCAAATAATGTGTTTAATATTCTGGAAACATAACACCTTTTTAATGGAGCTCATCACAGGAATCCTAAATTAAGGTACCCAATTCACTAACTTTTGAAAATTTTAGTCAAGTAAAATGGAACCATTTTGCATATCCCACCTGGAGTCTGAGGCCCTTATTTATTATCCACAATTCTTACAATGGTTTCATTGACCTTGACTGCTTCCTGATCATATATCACATTACATAACCATGACTCTCAATTATTTCTCTAGTTTGTAAAATAAGCAAAACCCCTAAACTTTCACTATCTGGATTTCACTGACAAGCTCAGTAGCCTAACAAAATAATATGCAACAGTGACTTCAAGGTGAAGTGTCATATCAAGGGCTAATGACTTACTATATATGATAAAATAATCAGATAGTATGATTATAATATGAGTTCATGAATAAAACGTAAATTTATGTTCTACTCACACATAATCACTATTTATAACAAATTTCAATAAAACCTAACGGTTTTTTGTAGTTAAATTGTGTCTGAAATTACTAATGTCAGCTTAATTTCCAGACAGACCAGTTACATTGAAAGTCTTTCAATAACTTCATAAACTCTCTTCTCGTTCAGTGATTAGAATTTATAAAAGTCAGCATCAGAATGTTCAAAAAACATCCCTTGAAATGACACATTTTCTGTATTTTTTTTCCAAGTGCAGTATTAGTGCTAGAGTTAATGCAGAATGGGCAAGGTTTTGGCAACTATGCAGCCTCAACAAGACTTCCAATGGTGACACAATTATTACACTTTTCATACACTGCAAGTTGCCTGCCTATCCTATAAAGAAAGCATTGAAGTTCTTGTAGCAACATTGAAGGCAAACTTCTTGGAAACTTCTTCCTCTGGTAGCTACACAGATCTCAGCTGAGAGATGTATAAAATTCCCATTATTATTATACCTCCTATTAGAAGCTAGGCTTCCTCAGCAGCACTGAAAGTGAGGACAGAGACTGGGCTCAGCTCAGTGTGATCACTGGCTTCTGGCTCAAATAAAAGGTTGGAAAATCTGAAATTTATTCCACTGATCAGACTGGAAACCCTAACAATTATAGTTACTCAGTATTCATATTTTTTTGAGAAAATAAAAGACAAGTTTGAAACAATGTTAGAGACACAGAGCACTCAGCTGCTATGCTGAATTCTTGTGCATCTCTGCAAGGATGCTGATTCTAAGGATGCCTTCCTCAGGAAAAAAAACCCAAGTATTAATTAACCTGCAACCTAAATCAAGTTTTACAACGGGCTAAACTGAAATCTTTATCCTCGTTTGAAACAATATTAACTGGAACCAGTAAATAGAAATGGAAAATATCCATTCTGAGGATCTGTACTTTTCCAGAGAATTCTGTAGAGTCACCAAGAAGATCAATCTTTGATGTTTTCGTTCTCCTACATTAAGGTGACATTTTCCATTATTTAATTATACTAAATATGACACTACTTGGAACATAAACAAACAATGACACTTTTCTCCCTAGGGACAGTCCTAATGATAAAACAGACATTCTTCATTATAAGCCTGGGCTTCTACAGCCAAGACCCAGCTTAAACACAAAGACTCTGAGACAACAAAGTATTCAGATCAGTGCTTAATTCCAGACATGCTGGTTACTCCTCACTGATTTCAAATAAGTTTCCTCCTACATTTGAAAATAAATGTGCCTGTGCAGTATCTTACAAGAAGCAGCTATCATTTAACATCCAGGCTCTATATCACACATTCTTTAACAACAGCACCAAACAAGGGAACTGGATCCTGTCAAAATTGAAATTCTGTAATGCACTGCATCTGCATTCTTTTTTGTAACCTAGATTGCCTCAGACAACTACCAATCATTCTTTAAAGAATGTAAATATGGAATAGTCTCAGCCATTTCCATAATCTCCCCAGTGAAAACTTCTCACTAACTGAGCTTTTTGCCTTTTTTCATGATGCTGCACTCCCTGCACCAAGGGGAGCAGCGGGTGTTCACCAAAGCACAGAACTCTTTCAAAGGCAAATGCTGTAAGACACAGAAGGTAATATTATTGAGAAGAACTACTAGAATGGATAGGATATCCTGTTGGGGGTTTTGTTGGTTTTTCTTTTTCATTTGTTTATTTATTTGCCCACTACCTTAGTCTTGTAGCAGAGAAACAAAATAATCAGTTTGACAAGAAATTATGGTCTACCTGTGTAGCTTCCCTTAATAATGTGATTTGGCATTAGGATTTCAGTAAATATTTATAAAAATTCACCATTTTTAAACTACTCCCAGTTCAGCTGTCAGATTTTTCTTGACCACCTTTGCAGATGTTAGTCCCTGCTGCACTCTAGGTGTACTGGCAGAATTATGATGGTGGGTTTTGTATCCAAATACTGTCCCTCCAGCAAGAGGATTAAAAACATCCTACTCATCTCGTTTAGGCACCTACATATTAGATTACAACACTGCACACACACAGGAAAGGGTCTGAATCAGCAGTTCAGGACTCCAGCAGCTTCCTCCAGCACTGAGTCCAAAACTACTGGCCCAAGTAAATCTCATCATAAAATTATAAATTCCACACAAAGCAGGTTTCTGTCTCCTCCACCTCCCACTGAAAGCCTGTGGCATACCTTCCTTCTCTCTGTTTAATTGCCTGGTTTATTCTTAGCCACTTAATAACTATTTATTCTTAACCCATCGTGAGACATTAGTATTTTAATTTGTAGCTCTGCTTCCATGCATCACAGAATAAGACTTACATTTTTGGGGGGGGAAGCAGGAGAAAATTGGAGTGACAGATGCTCTCTAAGGAAATAAAACATTGCTGTTACCTTTTTCATTTTCTTTCAGTAGGATTCAGGTGGATTATCTCCAACAACAAAAGGATGAGTATTTTAACCCTTTTTTATTAAAATATGTCTTCATTTCCACTTACAATATGGATTCACACATCAAAGAACTTACGAATCTCATTGGTTAAACAGAATTTCTGAAGTTTTTAAAAATAAGAAAATAAAAACAGATTTAAAAGCACCCTGTGAGTATAAATGGACTTGATTTATGTTTTCTTTAGGTATTTTTGAGATTTCCAGTGATATAGTATTGGAATATGTTTTTGGTTTATGTATTGTAAATACACACAAATATTGCACTGATTTGAGTAACAGTAACATTTTCTCTCTAATTTTCAGATTTTCTTAATGCATTATTTAATAAAGATTGTGCACAAATAAGAAAACTTCAACATGATAAAGTATCTTTAAGCACTTAGAGAAGTCCAATATTGTATTGCAGAAAATAGTATTTCATCCATATGCATAAAATCTATCCATACAGATAATGCCTAATGCTATTAAAGTTCTTAAAGCAAATGAGAATACATATCATGTCACCTATTAGTAAGAATATCCCAGAGACATACTTTCAAATGCTAAAGTAAATCACACATCTCCCTAAAATTTAAAATAAAAATGTTTGCCTTATTTTTCTTCAACACTTTTAGTCAATTAAAACTTCTCACAGAATTGTATTGCAGCAACATGATGTCAAGTTAGAAGTGTTATGAAATACAATGCTTGTGGTATGTATCGGTGTGGAGACACTGTAATATTTTGCTGTACCTCAAAAAGCACAGAATCTCACTGTGAAACAGGACAATATAGAGCTGATCTAACTCCAACTGAAGACAAAGTAGGAGTTGAATCAGGTTCTTTCAGATGTACTCCAAAAGCACACAAATGTACATAGCTTTCCCTTAACATGCCAGCAAATAAAACACTTCCAAGAAGACATAAAAAATATTAAATAGAACAACTGTCATCATTACACTTCCCAAAATTAAACTTCACAAAAGATGTAACATACAACTGCATCCACTGCTGCACACAGACAGGAGTGGCATTTGGGGAGGATAAACTAGGTATGGTACACTTTATGTAACTTACATAATCAGAATCAAACTACCGAATACACTGTAAAAACCTCTGATTAAATGTAATAAAACTTATCTGCATGACAAGACATTTTTGTCTAAAACTTAATTTGATTTTTTTCATAACAATCAGGATGAACAGATTCATCAAACTGTGTTCCATCTGCAAGGAATAGCAAGATCCGGAATTAATGACAGAAAGCTTACTAGTTCCACATTATGTTTCTTCAATTGATACAGTTTCTTGACACAGTCTATACTAGCTGAAACTGTGGGGAAAAGCAAAGTATAAAAAAAATCCACATTCTACAGTTCATACAAGGCCCATTTTTGTTACAACTGCTGACATGAAAACATTTTACTTGCAAACTATCTATGTTTAAATAAAACTACCTATCATGCCTTCTGTGACACTTCACTTCACTAGGACCAGGTAAGGACAGTGAAAGAAAACTCCATGACCACTACTACCTTAATATCACTCCTGGCTTTTACAGATAAGAAATTTTCAGTGTACGAATTTGTGATTGGCATGTTCCTCCCAGAAGATCTGACAAGTTCACATATTTCCTCTTTATGACTTGTCCTGATGCTGACACGTCCCACCGCTCCCATGGAGCTGACCGTGGGCTCCTGCCCGCCCACGAGTGACTGGGTATTGCAGTGCCATACGCCTGTCAGTGCCCTACTCACCCACATTACACCACTATACTTTAATACATTTTTCATAATATGTTGTTGATTCATCCAGAAAAATCAGTTCAGCACACAATCGGCAAGCACAAAAGGAGTGAGAATCAGTGAGGGGAAACGCAGGGTTTAAGGAAAGATGACCATATTTGAACTGCACTACCTCTGGCGCTCACTAATCTATTAGACCTGCGTCTCCCGGCTCGCGTTTTCTCGGTACACCTGTCAGCAGCAGCAGGGGCAGGGAATTCGGACCCGGCTCTGCACAGCCCGGGGCGGGAGCACACTGCGCTACATCGGCGGCAACACTCGGGCTGTCACGCAAGCGGTGTCCCCGCCGGAGCCGCTCCCGCGCCCTCAGCCCGCGCTGCCATTGCCGCTCTGCCGGGTCCGGCTGTGCCGGGTCCGCCAGCGTCGTCCCCGCGGGAGCGGAGCCTGCTCCGGCCGCGTCCTCTGCCGGGCCGGGCGCGGACAGCTCCGCCAACGCCTCCCGGCGTTTCCGTACGGCCGGCGGCGAATCCGCCGGGAACTTTGCGGCCCGGCGATGCCCGCCAGGAGCCGCAGGCCGGGTGCGGGCACGGCGCCCCTCATGTCCGCGGGGACCCCCCGCCGCCGCGCCCGGCCGTCCCGCCGCGGCCCGCGCTCGGCCCGGCCCGCAGTGCCCGCGGCCCCGTTTGTGCCTACTCACCACAGCTTCCTCTTTAAGGGCATCAGACTGCCCCTGTTGGAGGCGGTCACCCCTATGGCCATCTGCAAGACAGTCAGGTATTTCTGATACTTCATTTTGCCGTCGCCCCCCCTGTCCCTGCCTCGTCCCCGCCGCCGCCACCGACAGAGTCTCTCCAGCCGCTGCATGCAATCA
>VWZS01008407.1:1602638-1751850 GCA_013397075.1 Rhabdornis inornatus | reverse complement strand
TTACATTATAAATAAAAATATCTAACTATAATGTATTTACAATATTATACATATGAAATTTATTAATTCAGAGCCTAATTTAGCATCTTTAATATCTTTAATTAAATGCTGATAGGAATGTTTCCACATTCATGAGATATAAGTCTGAAAGTTAGCTGGATGTTTCCTGAATGTATTGAAATTGTTTATAATCCGAGTTGAAGACTCTTTTATATCTCTAGTTGTATATTTGCACACTTGTCATAGATATGAAAGCTATTTTTCACTTTCAAGAAGAAAGTTGTTCTCATTAGAGTATATAAAGCTTAGAGTGTATAAATCTGTTCTCATTATCATGTGTATGACTGTTAACATTATACTATTTTAATCAGATTAGCAGTACAATGAAAATTAATGTAATAGGATTTGCTATAATTAGAGGCAAGTATACAGTAATCTACTATGAAAAGAACACAAAAAATGCCAGTGGAGCTCATTACAGGGATATTGTTTATGGTAATTATTCAAATTTTTTAAAAATCATGCAAAGTCTGATTTTAATCAGATTTTTTTTTACATAACTTTAATAAAACAATTCAACCCAAAAATGTTATTACTGTTCAAGTGTTACTCTTTTCTGGCCTGGAAAGAAGTGGAACTAACTACAAACAATTTTAAAAAAAATTATGGACTACAAGCTACTCTTCTCATTGTCCTGTCCAAATAAAAGATATAATGAAAAGATATAGTAAAAATTATAAAATAGAGATAAACAAGATTTTTACAACAGAGATGAAGAAACTAAGTGCTCAATATTTATCAGTATTAGTATACCCCAAATGTTCCTGTAATTTCAGTGTAGGGAAGCCTACATGAAATTTTGGTTCAGATTCCAGATCTGATGGAATCCCAGCTGATTATAGTGTTATTATATACCTTCTCTCATAACATCCTCATAGATTAGATCATGAAACATAAGATACACAAATGAAGCATAACAGGTGGAAATTAGGAAATGAAAAGCTAACTTAAAATATAGCTAAATGTAATAGCAAAAGCTTTGATACTGCAGGGAATTTATTTTTTGGTGAGTAGCTGGGACTCCATGTGGTGAAAGAATCAGCCTGAACCCAGCGGGGTGAGGGACTGGTTCCTAGGATGTCATTTTCGCTGTCATCAGTAATTAGCTGATGCCATCCCTAGTGCCATGGCACCCTCTCCTACTGGAGATTCAAAATGCAGTGCTGGCTTACAGTGTGCGTCTACAAAGCATTTGAAAGACCAATGTGACAATTTTCAAGAACAAAACTATTCATGCTGCTAAGAATCTGCAAGATCTGGTCTTTTAGTCACTGAATTTTTAATTTTGAGAAAACAGCAGAGGTAGCATTTATAACATTCCAGCGAGATAGAGCTCTCCCATTAAGGATGTGCCTGTGAAGGGGAGGTTATATACTAAAAAAAGAAAGATGTGAGAGAGATCAAAATCAGCTTAAAGGAACTCTTGAGCCAAAGTTTTGAAAATGCTTCAATTTATGAAAGCCTAACTTCAGACAGTATATGTCTGGGTATCCTTGTTCAACTTTGTTTTATTAAAAATATTTTATATTAATTTGGACCAATATTTTCAATGTGACAAAAATTTAAGATATGTCATTCTTTCAGGTGTATGCAAATGAAGAATATAAAACACTTTTTAGTTTCTTTCAAGACTATCTAATGAGATAGAAAGAAAGAGCAGATCTGTTAATTCTAGATACAGGTAATTTTGAATATCAAGCTAGTATTTTTTTTACTGGATTGAATACATAAGGGATTTACATTCATCTCTCTTTTATTAACCAGTGTCAAGACTTTTCTAGATTCTAGTCAGTTATTTATAAACAATAAAAATTCATGTGCAGGTCAATGATTTTGCTACAAACCAGATTTTTATATCAAATAAGCAAATTTCTGTCCTCTGCTTCAGAGAAAACACAATCAATTTGAGCTTCTTTTATACACTGCAGTTATTGCTACTTTTGGCATAGATGATCTGGCTCCAAATTTGCTGTGGGTAGACCAATTTTTTTTTAATTGCCCCAGTATAAAAATAAAACTGCCTTTATGGCATTCCTGATGTTACAATATCAAATTGCATAAGGCCATCCATCCTGGGGAAAGCATGAAAAGGAAAAGAGAAGATGGGGGTAATTAAGCAATTTGCTATTCACCCCTTAGAGAGCACAAAGTTTTGGATTTGAGTTGTGGGGTGTGGTGTCAGTCAGTCACGTGGTTTTAAGCAAAAGAATAACACAAATAATGCACTAGTGAGGTTTTGTCTGCTAATGTAAATAGACTTATCTTTTGCTCTTACGGCAGTTTATGTAACATTTTTCTGTTTTATATAGTATTTCCCTTGCTTGTTTTTAGACATTAAAAAAGCAGAAGCCTGTACAATACTGTGGGACTAGATTTTATTTGTCCAGTTTAAAATTGGTCATTGCATTAGTATTCTCTGGTATTGCAATATCTCTGCTTCCTATCATGTTTCAAAAACAAATTAGCAAAAGATGTGATATGAAGTTATATTTCAATATACTCTGTCCTTTCCCTTTGCTTGCCTCTAATTATTTAAAATATTTGCTTGGATCTTTGAAAGAAAAAGACAGACCATGTTGGGGTCAGGTGTACCCAGCTGGCATAAAATAGCAAGGCCACATGGAAGTGATCACTGGTAGCATGGTCTAATCCATGCATTTTGGTGAGTTTTGGGAACAGTGTTTTTAAGGAGTGATTTCCTGAAGGTGACCTGGATTGTGTCTGTCCTGAGATGTGGCATGCTGTGATCTGCACTGCTGCAATAGCAGTATGCACCATGTTAACAGTTACAGGATAATTACTCTTCTCACTGTAACCTACTACTTTTTTTTTTCTCATTACACACTAGCAGGTTTGAGAGCTCACTTGCTCTCTTGCCAGCTAATAAATTTGCACACCATCTGCATGTAAAGAGCACCCAAGCAGTTAGGAAACTGACTGGTCCTTACTCAGCACTGTGGTTTCTCGGGAGCTATTCATTGGCTCTACAGACTTTGGAGCAGCAAGAAGGGATGCAACAAAAATTAAAATAAAGCTCTAGTGGGTTTTTCTTTGTTGTTGTTGGATTTTTGTTTGTTTGTTTGTTTTGAGTTAAATATCCCCAGGGTTTTCTTATGTGAAAATTTTTTAATAATATGCAAAGGATAAATTTTGAAGATTAATTCTAAGAGCCATAAATAGAGATCTCTCCTGGCACCCTGAACATCTCGGCAAATCTGCTCATTTTTTTGCCATAGTGCAAACTCTTCCTCAGAACCATCTGCAACACTACTGAGATTTGAAAACCAGAACACAGGAAAAAGACCATTGCTTAATGGATAATGACCAAGGACATTCTCAAACTCACTGCACTTATCTTCACCTCTTCATTGGTCTCACTCCCAAGTGAAAGATACAAACACTACAGAAGACAGAGAAGTTCTCTAAAGAAAATCAGCTGATTTCTCACACAAATCTAGTGTGATATTCCTCCTCCAAATCCTTGCTGGACCTTAGTGACGAACAAATAGAATTAAATAAGCAGTGACCACATAACAGAACAAATAAACAGCAGTGAATATTCAAATGGAATTAATGAAATCAAACTTCTTATCTGCTCATGTGGTCAAAAGTGATGATGTTCCACTTATTGTGAGTGACCTCGCAGTGGCTGGGGATAGTGTTTTGCAGTGCTGCCAGTTTGAATGTGTACTGGAGTACACTGACACTGAAAGAAAACACAGATCTCTGTAGAAGACAGAAGACATAGTGTTTGTAGGAACAAAGCAAAAATACCAACACTTGCAAGTAGTCACTGCAAAACACATTCAGTCTGGTGATCTGTGCACATCACTGTGACAGCAGCAATAAATCACAAGCTCTGCAACTGTTCAGAGGGAAGGTTTCCTGTGAACCTGAAGCCAAAGATTAAGGTGGATCACATGATATTGGATTCACTCCATTCCATAGGTAAGTTTCTGGTTATCTTATGCAAAAAACATACATACCATCTATCTTGAGCATTTATGAAATGTTACTACTGTGATATCTACACTGTGAACAAAACAGAAGTAGACTCTGCTCTTGCCTTCCTGTATTTTCATATGGCTACATTTCTCAGTATAATGCATTATTTTAAAATTATCTCTTCTGCTGCAACTTCTGAAAGCATAGCTGTCAACATTATATTGTACCTTTTACCTGGTCACCTGATCAAAGGTATTTATCTATGTAATTCCTACTGACTTCTGTAAATTTTGACAATACAATACTATTCTACCAGAATAAAACATTAAACTCTCTTATACAACTCAAATCTGAAACATTTCTAATGGCTGGAAAACACACTAAGAAAATCACTCAGCATAGCAGTGGAATAGGGTTGTCCAGTAGCAAAGAAAAAAAGTTCTGCATAAGTATCGTGATGCTATTCTGGTTGCAAGGAATTTTATTCTTTTGATGGATTTAAGATTAGGTAGCACCAATGTCATTTCTCAGCTACTTGACATCCTGCTTGATGCAGACATCTGACATCTCGTGACAAATCTGATGCTGTTGAAGCTCAGCTTCTCTCTGGTGAACTGTGTTACAAATACAACCAAATTCAAGGTCATAGCTAAGATTCTAAGTCAATATGATAAGATAAAATTAAATATAATGCATATAATCTCATTTGCATTTCTGTCATCTCTTATATGAGCGTCTCTGAAGGACTATAATGGTGAATATCTCCAACCCCAAGAGTGATGAATTTCTGGGGGAGTTGGTTACAAATGTTATCTGAATCTTCATATAATCTTCAGATTGAAATTGCGTTTTCCATTTTCTTTGCCATAGGTCTTTTACAGTGCAAAGAATGCCAAAATAACTGAGGCTGCTTTTCCCTTACAAAGGCATTGTCACACTACTGTACAAATAATGTTTATCTGTTCACACACCTAACATGCACCAGTGACAAACATTCCTGCTCTGGTGTACAGCATTATTTTAAAATAACTCCACATTCTCTCCTAGCCTACATAATCTCATCACCTCCTGTCTCAGTTTGTGTTTCTCTAAATGTCATTAGCACGCTTTAGTCTAGCAACCAGCTACTTGCCCTTTGAATTCGATTGGCCTTCACTAGATTGTACAAGAGAAGACTATTTTCTGCTATTTTCACTCAAGAGACCTTGAAGAGACATTCTGGTTCTTCACATGTTTTCTGGCTAGCATCGAATAGAAAGAGACTAGTAAGGAAACAACCCATATAAAAGCACTAAAGATTTCATCTTAACTTCTTCTGCAGGCCCGATGTTGAGACATCTTGAGACATTTTCATGGAGTTTGTTGCTAGCTTTTGATGTGCTTCCTTTTTTGATGTTTCCCTCTCCAATATCATAAGCTAATTTTTTCTTTGCAGTCTGTTGCAAGCGTTTTACGAAGAACATCTTGTATCACCTACACAAAGTGACAATGCTGTCTTCCATTTTTTGCAGCAGCAGCAGTGCTGAAGTTACTCATAAATTGTGCTGTGCATTTGACATACTGCCAACTACTGGAAGAAGCAAACTCACCCCTCCTCAGGTATCATTCTTCATTCTATAGTTTCACTGTATTTACCAGACACTGCTAGTTACTGTGGTACATAAAATTATTCTTACTTACTCTTCTCAGCCCAGAGAAAAGCAAAGCACCCTCACCTGATTTGCACATACCAGTTTTATGTAATCTTAACTAATGGAAACATATAATTGAGCTCTGTTTCTATGAATAAGATTTACATGTGGTTTATAAATATTTTTCCTTTTTTTGCATTTGTTTGTAAAAGGAATACATATCTTCTCACCTATGTTTTAGTAATAACTTTGTAAAGTTTTAAGGAAATTCACATGAAGAATAGGAGAATGATAATAAAGGGATAATGAAACCCAGGAAATCAGAAAAATTTGAAATTGAACTTAAATGATCCTCTTGTGCCTGCCTGCTACATATTGCCTTTATTTTTCTGTGTCTCTGCTAATGACAGCGGCATATTTGTTTGTGAAAAGTAGAGGAAACCAGTGGGCCAAAGCCGTATGTAAAATATGTTTCAAACTTCTGCAGAGTGGGCTAAATGTGTAGTTTAATGTTTCTTTATCAGGCAGCCATCATATGTCTCTATGCTGCCTGTAGCAACAGATAGCACATTAATATATCATTCTGAATTCTGTAACTGAGAAACACATCAAGCAAGAAACCTGTGCCTGTCTAAAAGTACTAGCAATATTTCTTATTAGCTGAATAGACAGGGGCTGTTTGCAGGCAGTGTTTACCATTACTTTGGGGGAGAGTTTGAGGAAGGGAGGGAAAAAGTCTAGCTGTGTTTAAATTCCCTATAGGCTTTCTTATGCCCTCCATGGGTTGATTAAAATCATGTGTTCCTACTTGTCCCTTATCCTTTATCCCCTACAGAAGGAGCAAGTAGCAATAATTTGCAGCAAGATTTTTATGTAAGTGTCCCGCTTACATGGGTTTTGTGAAAAAGGGAAACATATGGTTCTGAAAGAGCATTAATACCCAGGTACAGCTGGTCTTTGAAGATTTTAAGTTATCTAGATAAAAAGAATGATCAAATGCCTCCCAAGGGAGACTGTGGCTGTTCTGACACAGTTCTTTATAACAAGTGTAACACTTATAGGGAGATGTCTATGGAGACCTAAGAATAGGTTGAGGATTGTATTGGCAAAAGGAAAATAGACATATAAGCAAAGACAAAAATAAATCCCTCAACATAGCCAGCAGTAGAGAACTTAATCACAGTCTACCAGGTTGGCAACAAAGAAAAGCAAACTGATTAATTCATCTATTGTTATTAGTTAATGCAACAACCAAACATTTCTCCGTGACAGCAATGTCCCTGTGCCAGGTTTTTATTATCCTGCGGCACTGGCACTCCTATTACTCAGAGAGTTTACATTGATTTAAAACAGTTTTGTTTGCTGGATTTAAAGACAGCTATCACAAAAAGATTAGAGTCAGACCTTAGTATCAACCTTGTTTCCTATTTGAAAGAATAATTTGATTTAAAGAAAAATAGCTTTTAAAGAAGGAAAGATCTAAGGCAACATTTATTAGAGGAGCTGATCCCAAATAATGGTGTTCAATCTGTATTTTTATTGTACAGAAGTATCACACAGATCCAACCATACTTAATCAGGCTTCATTACTGCATACTCCAGAGTTCCAAATAGAAGTGCAAGAACTGGGACTGCGTAGTCATTAACTGCTCTTGTGCAGGGTAAAATTTCCCAAGGTGTATGTTCCCAGGAGAGACCAGATTGCCAAAGGGATAGAGAATAAACTTGATCTAGAGAATGTGAAATTCAGAACACAAAGTTCACAGCAGAAGGTTGAGGAAACCTGGAAAATTTATGAAACTCCTATAGTTTCATGACTGCAAGAGGTAAATTAAAGGAGCAGTAGAAAGTCAAGAGGAAAGATGGAAGAGAATTGTGTAATCCAGGCAGTGCTCTGAGAAGAGGAGCCTTGTCTCACCAAGATTGGTAGCAAATCCAAAGTTTACTGTCAAATACAAACAAGAAAGCTGAACTACGGGATCAGAAGCCATGGGCCAATTCTGCATAAATGAGGTTATGTTTTGCAGGACTGCTCGAGGTAAAAATCTGTTTCAGATATAAACCACTATCACATCTATATTTACAGCAGCAATGAAAATGAAGTTGCTAATATAAAATAGACACAAATCCATCATTTTTCCTGAATTCTGCAGGAAGAATGTTTGCAGATAAGGTGCAAATCTAGTCCTGGGGCTGCCACTGGATAACATGCCCTTAACTAGAAGGATTAGAACTACCATGACATAAAAAATCCTAAGCTAATTTGGAAGTAGAACAGCTGAAGAAAGGCTGTTAACAGAAGCTGGAATTAGAATGCGGGTTAAATTGCTTCAGATTATTTCTATCTGTGCTGATACTGGTGCCAGATGTGAAAGTCTGGGTGAGATAACCATCTTTGAAACCACCAAATCTTGCATAAGTCAGGAGGTTTAGGAGGCAAGATCAGAGATATTGTACCTATGAGTGTAATCAGAAAAAGTTCCTTTTAACCTTCTCATATAAGATTATAGCAATAAAAAATGGAAAAGAAGATTATATGAAGGGAGGTTCATCTTTTTGTTTGTTTGTTTTTAATGAGGAGACTAAATATATTAAGGACAAGTAAAAATTTTAAGTTATGGTAATTATTTTAAAGTACCTGAAAGCTGCTTCACAGATTTTTAACAAAATATGTCCAGGAACTGAATACCTTGACTAAATAATTTCTCAAACCAAAAGTAGATACGCTGTGGTCTTAAGCCGGTCCAAGCTGCAGCCTTGCTCTATAATATCTGCGTATTTTATAATGTTATAGGTTATTAAGCATTTTGATATATAAAAATATGCAGAAATGTTGGCTGCTCATAGATCATACAGCACAAAAGAGATACTAGCTACATAACAGATTAGTAACAGCTGGATGATTTGGAACCAGAAGGCCTAACATGCCAGTACAGGGAAAATTTCACTCAGTTTATGAAACAAGACTACTTTACCTAGGGCAATAAAACAATGCCTCTGGATTGGGTTTTTCAGAACCTGGGGCTCCCTTGTGAAACTGCACAGTAACTTGGGCATGACAAAGATGTCACAGTATCAAGGAGCCCAGCAGAGAAATTCAGCTGCCTGGAAAGATCCTGACTTGAGAAATTCTGATTGCTTGAAGAGTTGAAACAAATAAAGGAATTAAGCTTGAGGTTACAAAATTAAAAATGGAAGGCTGTACTTTTGTGCTGTAGTATGTCTTTATGAGTATTTTGATTTCTTTAAGTAATAGGGCTGTATTCTGTCGTCTTTTATCTTTAGAAAGATGTCATTGCAGGAAGTGCTTAGGATTTTCTCCTTTTAGATTATCTTTTTGCAGGGGGGTGGTTCAGTGGAAAGATTTATCAGCTTTAATGTCATATTTCAGAAGAATTTTTTTTGCTGTGTTTTGCTCTTTCCCTTTGACAGCCATCATTGCTGAGTAATGCCCAGAGTCATACTTTTGAAAAGCAAATTCTTCCTCCGCAGCATTGCTGCAGGACCTGTGGCAGAGTGCATATCCGGAGAAGTAGGTGCTCATCCTTCTATAAGATATAGGTTGATGCCTTAGATCAACCTTGATATCTGGCAGAAGAGTGCCAGATGCAGATCACTGAAGAAATACAGAAGGGAATATCAGCAACTGTAGAAATGGTTTTAGGAATATATAGACGTTCACTCATACGTATATATAATTTTGAAATATTAAGCAAGAAATGCATTAAATGTAAAGTAATTTGTTCCACCAGAAAAGCATACTAGTCCAGGTCATTACTTGCTTGGATAAAACTCCAGACTGAGCCAAAATCTTCAACAGAGTGTACAGAGAGCTTCAACTGAAGTCAAGAGAGTTAACCCAAAGTGTCAAAGATAAAATTAGTCTGGATAAAACATCCTGAAATAATGCCTAGAGAGCAGTTATTTTCCTAACAGAATTTATTACCAGAACAAAACTTGAAAAAAACCTCCAACCTTCTCACATCTGTTGGCAGATCATCAGTATGTCTAGTAAAATACAACCATTTTCTCCTGTAACAGATTTCCACTCTTAATAAATCTTAATACAGAAGTCACTAGCATTCAGCTCATACTTAGTGTCAAAATTGGACCAATGTCTCTAATGGGACATTAATATGACGTTGCAGAGGATTCAGGCCCTTTATTGCTATATCCTGCTTCAACAAAACAAAGAAATTCTATTATTTGCAGAGAAAGCAGAAGTGGACCTTAAATCTTTGTCTCTTGAATTATCTCTTCAATCCTAGAAGAGTAGGGGGTTTTGCCATTGAAAGTGACCAAAAAACAAATCCTGACTTACTTTTGGGGTTATTAGATGGAGACAAGCTTTTTAGCAAGGCCTGTTGTGATAGGACAAGGGGCAGTGGTTTCAAACTGAAGGAAGGTCAGTTTAGATTACATAGAAGAAAGGCATTTTTTACAGTGAGGGTGGTGAAACACTGGCACAGGTTGCCAAGTGAGGTGGTAGGTGTGCCGTCCCTGCAAAGAGTCAAGGTCAGGCAGGATGGGGCTCTGAACAACCTGGTCTGCAGTGAGGTTTGGACTAGATGACCTTTAAAAGGTCCCTTCCAACCCAAACTATTTTATGATTCTATTTTTCATGGTCACATGGCAGATCTTTACAAGGACCTTAAAATTATTCCCATTTATGATTTGATTTCCACTCTCCTGTTCCAGTGTTTTTGTTCAACTGGTTTTCTAGTTGGCCAAGATAAAATATGACTAGTTGGTATATGACATGTTACCTCTGCAGTAAATGAACATATTTTGATTTCTACAGCACTGAGTCAGCATTCTGATGAGTTAGCATTTATATTCCCGACAGCTGTTTATTCCTCTCAATGTAATTTCAGAGATAAATGTCCAGAAGGGCTTTGCTGCCCCAGATCTATCAGAAAACATATTTAAGATACTCTGTGATATTTAAATCATAAAAAAACCCAACTTATTTAGTAATCCTAAGACAAAAAGTGTTTAATTTTTAACATTAAATAACTAATTTAAACCTTACTCTATTATTTTGAAATATAATCTGGTGAAAAGTCAAAGTATTTTTATTTTCTATGCAAAATCACGTAATTGGTTTCTAGGGACATTATAAATTTGAAAATTATAAATATTATAAATCATAAATTCCAATCAGCATTTTTACTTTGCTCCTTTAATTTAGAGTTGAGAAAGTAGCCTTGAGAAGAAAAGAAGAGATAAGACCCAGTGCACATAAAGCACCAAATGGTTCCTGGAACAGCTGATTGATTGTGTCTTACTAAAGCCATGGGAGTATTTGGCACAGTGGAACATAAATCTTGATAGAAGGCAGAGCCAGCAGACAAGGATTCACTGAATTCTGAAATTCTTCAGGTAATGCTGCAGGGTTATGTTGGCAAATATGATGTAGTCTATGGTCGTTCATATGCTGTTATACTAATCTACATTTTTGGTTTTAGTTGTCTTGTAAAGTGGTGCAGATGTTGCAGAGCAACACAGATTTTATTTTCCTGCATCAGCCCTGTAGAATTTGTGGGGTGTGCTACCTGTTTTAGCACAGCTGCCTTATCTTTTGACTTTAGTAAGAGTAAACTCTTCCTAGATATTTTTTTCTAAACACTCTTCTGATAGATGTGCGTTTACAATATGGTAGGGAAATTAAATTTACTGTTAGCAAGATTATAGAAGTGCCTGTTACTCATGCAAAAATAAAAATCCAGTTCTGAATCCCATTAAATTAATGGTTTTGATCATATATGGTGGCAATTAATTCTACAGATTACTTATGATTTTGCTAAGATAATAAATACTGAATTTTTCTGTTCTTTCAGACTTCATTTTGCCTTGTCACAGAACAAAAAGAAAAAATATTTCTAATTGTTTTGCTCATCTCTTCTGTTACCTACTTTTTGCCTTATCCTAAACTCCAGTCTAAATCAAGACTTCGTCTTTTTCAGGCTTAGATAAAAAGATATCTTTGCTTATTAAACTAATAAGATATTTTGCCTAATATTTTTAATTTTGTTCTTACTGGTTTTTTTCTTATTTTCTGGGATAGAGTATAAAGAACAGTAAACAGTATTAGAGAGGAGTTTTCCAAAAGGTTCTTTCTGCATCATAATACTTTGGCTGCTCTAGACAACCAACCACCAGTTCCTACTAGACTTTCTGTATTACTGGCAAATACTTTTCTTTTTTTTCCTCTCATGGTGCCTATAAATTTAGAAATAAAGATAATAGGCCAAATTAACTTGCAGGCAATTCCATTCATCTCATTTATAACTGTGTCCATAAGTGAACATGCAAACCAATGATTAAAACCATCATGGTTACTACTCCAGTAAAGTAAGACTTTTAAAGTACAAACAGTACTTTTGTTTGTTGATATAAGTTTACTTTTGTTAATAAATGAGGTTAAACAGGAGGTGAATATCTTCTTCAATGTACACCAGAGAAATCAAGGTGTGATGCAAACTTTATTGTGGAAAGAAACCGTCTTGAATCTAAGCATTTAAGATCATTTCTTTGGCTGTGACACATACACCGTAAAAAATGTGTAAGTAGAAGATAATAATCTTTTTGATCTATTAATGAAAATTTATCTGGGTCATTTCTGTACAAGTGTTGCATTGCCAATATAGACTAATGTATAGCTGTATCAAAAATCATTTAATGCATCATGAAATTGAACACTGGTTATAAATTATTATTATCCCTTCTAAAATCGGTTCATAATTCTGTTTCTGTATTTATCAGTTTTCTTCTGGCACTATGAAACATCCTGAAGATTGCGGTACCTTTACTGCAATTTTGTGGATGTTTGTTCAACATTCCACCTAGGTTTAAAAACATAGTGAAGAATGGCCATTGGGCTCAATACACTTGCATAAAAGTGTTCTCAGTTGAATGCTTTCCTTTATTCCCAGCTCAGTCTTAAAAGACATGGAAAAAGAAAAGTAATCTGATTAATTGAAATGCTACTTTAAGTGATTGTGTATATAGCTCTCTGCCTCTTGAGAAATCATTAGCTTGCACAGCAAACAGCTACATACACTATCACTGCAGGAACTCTAAGAACTTTGTGCTGACCTCTGCAAGACTATTCATGCTGTATACAACACAAATTTTCCCAAACACTGTACTAAATACATATATTGGAAATCATACCAAAAGCAACAGTGATTTCTTTTTTCCTCTGATAAACTGAGTATCTGTTTCTTGGTGCTATTTTTACTTCAGGACTTCAATGCCTGGAGTTCCCAGGTGACACTGATAGAGATTTATTCTGGACTAGAAGTATTTACAATCTAAGTATGTCTTTATGGAAACATTGCTATGACAAAAAGGTCAAAATTATGGTATTACATATAGTTTAATGCATTTTTTCCTCAGTATGCAAGCAGAGCATGTGCCAACAGCACTCATAGAAGAAATATTTTTATGGCAACTTTATGATGCAGTGCTGTTGGGGCTGAGCAGTAGCAAAGAATATGTTATTAATATTATAGAGGTAATCTTCCTAAGTATAGCCAAGTCTTAAGACAGAAGGCTTCTGTGAGAAGGTTTTACTAAGATGCAGTCATTGTGTTATGGTCTCTTAGTCAAACTCTGGTTTAAATGTAAATTAAATTACAGCAAGAATATGTACATCCCCCAAGTGATGGATGAGCACAGTGAGAGTGGGAATGCACACTGCCAGCTCCAGCTCATCCCTCACACAGCCCTTCTAAAACCTGAGACTTCCGTTTCATTAGCCTGTATCAAAACCCGTAGGAAACCATTAGAGCAGGGAGGAATCATCTTAAGGAAACACTGTTGGGTGGCTGGAAATGCAGCTGTAAGGCCCCTGTCTGTGTCTGGTCTGCCCTAACAGTGCAACTGTACCTGGGAAGCACAAGAAATTGAAAAAGCTCCCCTGCATACTGAAGAGATGGCCTAGGATGCATATAGAAGCCCCATCACAGCTCCCAAGAGTGTGGGATTTAGCTGGAATAGCACTGTACTCTGATGTTTTCTGATGCAAAGAACAATATTTTGGCCATTCCTTGCCAAGAATAGCCAAAAATAAGTTAGAGACTGCAGTAATTAAACATAAAAGCCAAAAACTGGGGAAATTCAAAGATCAGAAAAATTGTTTTCAAGGCCAAAATCTTGCTTTCAGGTTTTGTTGAAAGCAAAATTCAGGGAGAATAGATAAGTGAGGTCTGGATATTTTGAGACATGGTATATCGTGTGAGGAAGCATACATAATGCATTGCTATGGTAATGGTTGCCACAGTTGGTATATTTTGTGGAAAAAAAAATAAATTCTGTAGAAGTGTAGTTACATAAGCAACTGCTACTTCGGTCACAAGAGCTGTTTAGTTATCTATAATATCACAGAACTTCCCATATTTTACATTTTTCATAGCAAGGTGGGGAGCAGTTTACTGAAGTGACGATTTATATAGGGAAATGTAGATTACCCTGAGCTGAGCAGGTTACTAAAGAAAGAGTCTGGTCTTTATTATGACATCCTGTACTTACAATACCATTAACTACAGGGTCTGATAGCTGCTAATGTGCCAACAGTTGCAAGAAATTACAATAAGAGGCTGAAAAGTACTTAAAATGGTATTTCTAAAGTGGAAATACCCATAACACTTGGGAAAGACAGGGAAAGACACTTGTTCTCAGCTCTTTATTTCCTTTTCTCTTTTCCCCCTTCACTTCTCTTTTACATGGCTTCCTACTGCTGTCTATAGCCATAGCTTATCTGTTCCAGGTTCCAAACTGAGATAAGCAGCTTCCTGTCAAATAAGCCAATGCTGCTGGACGAATTGACCTTGACATGACTGCTGTGATGCCAAAAGCCACAAGCCAATGGTGACAATTGTTACTATTGTCGTGGCTGATTTGTATTGTTGATGCATGTCATAAAAATACCGGGTGGTAAAGACACAAAGGAGTGGAGTCCCTTGGTTCATCAAAATCTAATCTCTTCAACCTCAATAAACATTAGTGACCAGGCATAATCTAAATAAAACCTTGCCATATATATGTTACCTGTAGTATTACCTCCCACTTCCAAAACATATTTGCTCTGAAAATACATGCAAAATTAGGGATGGCACCCTCAAAGCAGAAATACTGGCAGTGAGTTGGGCATGCCAAGTAGCAGGTGTTTGGAGGAAGCCAGTCAAGGTTTTGTCTCAGTATTTGCTGGCAAAAAATGGCTGTTTTTCTTGATCCTTGATTGCATTGGCTCAATGCACCCTCTCTTGCAGAATACTATCCATGAGGAGCTGCATAATCCATGAGAATTTTCTTTTGCAGATTCTTCCCACATAAATTTCATTAGGAGAACAGGATTTTTTTCTATTTCCAATGCCCCTCCAAGTCATTCAGATGTGGAGAAAAACATGACCATTCATAAAGAAGCTCTGTACTCCAAGAACATCCTAAAATCTCTTTGAGGACTAACTACTTCTGTAAGGTCCCTTCCAAAGTAGGAAAATATGAGGCATATGCAAACACCAGAACAGCAGGCAGTATTCCAGGTGTAAGCAAATTATGGCGTTACAGACTGGCATAATTTTATTTCCTGTTTTGTTCTTTTTTCCTTTCCTAACAAACAATTGTATTTTTGGACTGGTGCCATGAATTGAGTTGATTTTTAAATGAAAAGTTTCTATCTGTCACAAGCCAAAACTTTCACTTTGAGTGGTAGCAGGCAACTCAGAGTTCCTTACTTCATTCATAAATCCAAGAACAATAGCCCATGTATATAATTTCACATTTATCTACACTAAATTTCCTCTGCCATTTTATTAACCAGTTACTTAATCTTAAGGCCCATTTACAGTTCTGTGCACAGCTCTCACACAACCTACATTAAGTAAATGTATATCCTCAGCAAATGTTTCCACTTTACTGCTAAGATCTTCTTCCAATCGATTTTTGAGTTTGTTAGGAAAAATCAATCCCCTGCAGAATTCTACTGGTGACTCCTCTCTGTGCTGTCCCTGTGCTCTCATGGTCGAAGCCTTGGTGCTGGGGAATGTGGCATTCAGCATGGGTCTGTAAAGGTGTTGTGGAGCTGCATGGTCCCTTGTGTGGGATTTCCCATGTAAGAATCCATCTGCAGTTCTGTTCTGTGCTCTGTGCCTTGCACTTCCTAGTGCTGCATACCAGCAAGAGCTGATCAACCTGATCTGTGCCTTCCTCTGTGCCTGGCATGCTGGGCAGGGAGCAAGGGGATTATTTACATATCCCTTTTCATGGGATATGCATTCTTTCACATAAGAAAGAATGAACTTCAGAAGTCTAACTTCACACAGAAGGTAGGACACTAATGGTCTTTGCTAAAGAATGTTTTGGGGCATGGAAAAAGTGTTTTAGAGCAGAGGAAGTTTAACAGTACACAGCCTCATGACCCAGTACTCAGGACCCAATACAGCAGTCCTATAGGGAAACTGTAGAAGATGAGTAGAAAGTCCGTGGTAATACGATTTGTTTTCATAAACATATGCAAAAAAAGGAATTGTATATTAATATGTTGGAAGTGAATGAATAGAGCCAAAGAAATAAAACCTGAATGTTTGATTAGCTATGGCCTTTTTATTTGATTTGGACTTGATTTACCACTACAGTGCACTTAATTTTACTGTTTGCATATGGAATGTGGGTATGAATGTCTCCAAATCAGCAAGGAATTCCAAATTCCTGAAGTGTGAAAATTATCCAATCTCTGAATTTGGGCTCATATTCTTTACTGGTTTGTGTTTGGGTGCCATTTATTCCTCTCAGGGGCACAGTCTCTGAAGATTGTTTGCCACACACAGTGAAGGAAAGGAAGTATTTTTCACTATGCCTTTGAAACATCTAAGTTACACTTGTATGGGTTGATAAGGAACATAGGCTCATCATTGATGCTAGCAAATCAAACCAAGAAATGCTTCTAAACATCCTATGTGTATCCTCTGCATCTGTCTTTGTGTGTGTGTGTGTACTGTGTCTAGGAAAACTGGGCAAACAAGTCATTATGCTATTGTTGCAATTCTAAATAATCATTCACAGTCATAATTTCAAAAGGCAGCCAAGGAATTGTACTGTGGTGCAGTACCATCTAGTGGCCCCATTGAACAGGGCTTTATTGGAGACAAGTAGTGGTGTTCAGTGGTTACTGTCAAATACTGCATTTATTGATGCTTTTTATTATTGCTATTGTTATTAAATTTCTGAAAGAGCACAAAACACATGCAAAAAATTATATAAACACTCTACTACCTAAATTAGTAATGATGTTTAGAGTTGTCAGATGCTAATATGTGGCTGTCCAAATAAATCATAAAAATCTGTGGCTTAACTCTGCACTTCTTTCTGAATAAATGCTGTTTGCATGATTTGTACACATTATTTTTTGTTATTTAAAACAAGGCAGAGACTGTCACCTTTACAATATAACTTATAATTAGCAGTGAAGTTTTGCCACACATAAGCTTTGTTTCCCTGGCAAAATGTTTATTTTCAAATGACAGATTACTGAATATTCTGAGTTGAAAGGGACCCACAAGGATCATCAATTCCAACTCTTAAGTGACTTAAGGCAGTCACATACATGGACTGAATCCACGACCTTGGCTGGGTTATCAGCACCATATTCTACCCAACTGAGCTAATGTTGAAACTCAACTTATTTAAGAGCTGTAAAGTATAATTCCAATAGATTCAGAAAGGGAAATTCTAAAATGGAACTCAGCCATTCTAAAATTATAACAAAAGTGGGAAATCCGTAAATCAGACTTCAAACATGAATTAATTACATTCCCAATAAAGCATGTATCACACAATCATAATCCATCTACATGAAAATGGAAAAGCTGCATGCAAAAACCTCTTCTTGCTCACAGTGTCAAAATAGATGGCTTGTTTTATAACAACTACAAAAATAGTATCTGATTTTCTGTTTGGATATTACTTATCCTGAAAATTTATTTGACAGCCTTTGTAGCACAATCTCTTCTTAATACATGGGAAAGAAACATCTATATGTACTATTAATGCTACTGAGAGTTCCCTACTTCAGCATTTTAATACTCAGTCAACAGGAGAATAAAAACTGTTGTTGGAGGAGAAAACAGAAAATCTGAGGAAAATAATTAATTATTTTCTTTATGTTATCTGCATGATTTTTGTAGGACCAGTACCAACTGTCCAGTGATACTTGAGAGATAAAGGAAATAAAAAAAAAACCCCAACAACAAAACAACCAAAAAAACCAAAAGACAATAACAACCCACACCAGAAATATATTGAAACCATACTAATGTGAGGTCATATTCAGGCAGTTACTGACCCAACCTATAATTCCATCTATTAGTCTAATAGAGATTGTCTTGTTTTGGAGAGGATATTCTGGGAAAGAAGGTACAGAGAGGACAACAAACAGAACCAGGGACACTATTTTTTGGCCCAAAACCAGACCAAGAACATATCCTTAGAAGTGACTTGCAGAAATCATGCAGTCTGGTACTTCTGTCTGGTATTTTTGTGAGGGCATTTGTAGATAAGCTTCTTGCCCTGAAAAGTTGTAAACCAAATCACAATATGCGAACCTCAAAGTTACTCAATTTCACTTGTGTTATAGCCCACATTTTTATTGTATTAATCAGAAATTGTGGAGCTGTCTCAAGAGGGGAAATTCTGAATGTAGAGAGGGGTATCCTTATCAGGAGTCACATCTTTAAATAAAAAATTTTGCACACCTTTTGCTTCCTTAGTTTTATTCTCTTTTTGCCCAAATTGCTTTACTGGCTGACAGTGTAATGGACTAATTGGTTGATTCTTAATTAACAAGGTCATCCTGTTGTTTAGAACTGAGGGGATTTTGCTTTTTGCAGACCATCTATTCTACAGTAATAAGATTTTAATACTTGTCTAAACATAGATATAAAAACATAGCTTTGCAATTGCTATATAATTGTGGAACCTCAATTATTATCTGTATTATCAAATTACTCTAGCTCCTCACTAACATCATCTGAACTTTGCTATTTACTTCAGAGACAGGAATTTCTTGTTCTTAGACTGTCTGTATGTCTGACATTTTTTTATCCTTGGGGAAAAAATGCAAAGGATTGAGAATATTTATGAACATTAAGGCAAGGGCAACTAAGGTATTTTCCATTTTCTGTTTATTACTCATCTCATCTTTTCTAACTACTGCTCCATATTTCTAGTTGTCTTTATGCCCTCTGTAGTCATGCACCGTTTTGTTTATGGGTGGTACTTTCTGCCTTGTTAATAAGGACCCTGCAACTGTGGTTTGTAATGTGTGAGTTTCTGCACAATATATGCAGGATATTTGCTTTGCTCTCGGTTTTCTTGAATTCAAAAATGAGGTTGTCTTTTTCACAAACTGTTACAGGCACTTGAGACTCTCATCTCCACAAATCCCGTGTTGATGGTGTTTGACACAAGTGTGGCACTTAAGAAAAAACTGAAATAGAACAGTTACACAATGAATTTTTCTCTTGGATGGAGGAGATGAGTGTCAGCCTAGAACTGAGGGTGTGGAAAGACTGGTGTGTTTTTAGCCTGTTATCCAGGTGTGTTTTTTTCACAGGGACTGGTGTTGAAGTAAATTGTGTGCTATTGCACATCAGTTTGTCTTTTCATTGAGTTCTCTGTTTCCAATACAGGGGACTATTCCCTTCTTGCTGTGTGGGTTCTGGGGCTGCATCAGCTTCCACACCTAACACTCATACACCACAGAGGGAGTAAAGCCCAAGCATTGGGGTTTTATTTTCTTCCAGGGTGTATGCAGAACTGATGTGCCATATACTTCTTATAAGATAAAATGTATATAACTTGTATAATCTTACAGTGGCACTACCTGGCTCTGCAAATACTAACACTGCCATCTTTTATATCTGGTTGGGTTTTTTTGAGTTATCAGGTATTTCCAGCATAAGCTGACTTCAGGAAAGCTTTCCTATTTGTCTGTTACTTCCCTAATGGGATTCTTTAGCTGCAGGCACTTCCTAATTGGTTTGGTTTTGTAAGTGAATTGCTTTGCGTAGTTAGAGGACCAGTGCTACAAAATGAATATTTTAAAATCCAAATGGCACATATTCAGATAATGGATGGCTACAAGTCTCCTGGAATTCCTGTGAATGTCTATGGAGAAATGAGTTCTGACTGGGATTTCATTAGCTGTGGGTATAGATCAGCCCATACTGTATAATTTGGGCCCATACTGTATTGTACAAAATGTCTTCATACTCTATTAGCATTTCGTGTTTCACTTCTAGTCAGGATGAACTTAACCTCATACAACTGCAATTTTTCACAATCATTTCACAGTCATTAATTTTTATCACATTTCTAAAAACTAGTGTAATCCAGTCACTAGCTGAAACTTAACAAAACTAACCTAGGCATGCAAAGGTTAAAGAATTCATAATTTGCCCTTTATATGCTACCGACACATCAAAACAGGACAGTTTTAAATTACTTTTCAAGACCTTAGTCAGAAAAATTCTTATTTGGACAGAATTTCTTAACAGCTAATGAGCTATTGTGAGCTGCAGTCCATTCTCAGCTAGATTACTTATTGAATTAGGCATATCGTGACTCCAAACACACAACTGCAAATGCTGGAACTGAATGTTAACTACATTAAATGAAGCATTTTAGAATTTTCCAAGGTTTTATTTCTCCTCTTTTTATGTTCAATCTCTGAAGAAGGGACTTAAATCCCAGTATCCCAGCATGTATCAGGTTACATGCTGTTCTTACTTAGGTCTTCCTCAGTTTCTATTCATCTGAAAGTAAATAAAAATAACAGAAACTGTGATATTAACTTAGGCTGTCTGCCACACTCCAATAAAATGTATGAGTAAAATATATTTCTACATATGTACTTAGCCCTTGAATGCTGAAAACTAGCAGTGTCATCAATGCATTACATCACTATTGAATACCTGTAACAAAGACCAGGGTTGATCTCCAGCATTCAACAGCATCCAAAAATCTACATCCAAAAATGTTCCTTATACAAAGCAGAATTGTACTTTACAAATGACAGTTAAAATCAAATGCAATTAAAGCCTTGAAAGCTTCAGAGGTACTTCACTTATACAGAAACTAAGTCATGGGAAATGCTGTGATTATTAAAGACATCATGACAGTGATAATTTTAACCTGTATTTGTTGAACGATTGGTTCAGTTGCTCCTCAGCAGAAAGGCTTCCTTCTTGGTCACTCATCTGACAGGTTTCATGAAGCTCCATCTCTGCTGCAGCTCTCAGTTTTGTTTGCACTGATAACCATGGGAAATGCATGCGGTCTGGATAACAATAAAGAAATTTTTCTAATAGCTGATGCATAATTCAAAATAACATCTACAGTTTGGTGTAATTCTGTTAGTGATGTTACATTTGGATAAGGGACTGGTTTAGGTAAACACAATCTCTTTTTACCTTCTATACATAAAGTTGTTTTCCTATTCATATTTCCTGTAGACCTGAGATATACAAGTCAGACAATTTCTAGAAATTTGGAAATAATAAAAAGTCTTACTCCATATAAAATTCTGTCTGGCCAACAAAGAACTGACTTTCTATTCTATCGTATGAGCAAGTAGTAACCAATGCCATGAAATCACTGAGGGCTTTGTTTTATATTATAGTGAGAATTGTAACTAAAGGAATCAAGTCACTAATCTTGAGGCATCAGTGGTGCTGTAACACCCCTTAAGTTACTGTGAGGGTAATTCTTTGAAATAATGAGGTGAAAGAGCTCAAAGTGGTGTTAAAAGAGTTATGTGCAAGCAACAGTACATCCTTCAGTGGCCACACTGCACTAGCACAGTTCACAGCTTTTGCAGTGAGCTACATTAGTCCAGAGCCTGAGTGACCTCTTGGAGCCTTGCCACATTTCCAGCACCTGTCAAATGGTTCTTTCTGTAGGGCATGCAGGCAATGGAAACACATTAAAATAACCATAACTGCCAACAGGGGCAGGTCCAGAGAACAGAAATTGGCCTCCACTGTACATGCAGCTGATCAATAACAGGAATTGATTCTATTCTGTGTGCTCAGTCAGCCTGCCATAAAGAGTGTCTTTAACAAGTACAGTGGGCAGGATGGCACTGCTCTGGTAGCTGGGTGTTCATGCCACATAGCACAGGCATAGCAGCTTCTCATCATGCATCTAGACTGCATTCCTTCCTTTTGATTCCTTTGCCCTATCAGTCAGCTTTTAGAGGGTGGAGAAGAAAATTATTGTAATGGAAAAAATGAACAATGTTCTTTTTCATCATATCTTTCTGTGCACCTTGTAACATGATTTATCAAAATCAATCTATAAAAATCCAGAATGCCATAACACATAATGCATTTTAGTTGAATCTGCAACATATGCATGCATGAATTTAAACAGATTATTTGTGTGAATTAATGTGAATATATAGTATGTGTGTTTCTTTGCCTGTTATCCAGTCAATTATTACTAGCAAAAACAGATTCTGTAACTAGCTTTGCACATTTGAGATGCACTATTGGGGGAGGGGAAGGAGGAAAGAGTGTAATAGTGGCTGAGCAAAGGCAGCCTGAGGCATTTTTCTGCCTGCACAAGGCACAGACAGATAGAATGGATTGGGGATGCTGTTCCAACGGTATCCTTTACTCTTGGAAATGTGCAGCATTTGCTTTCTCCTTTTTCTCTGTATCTCCTGTGATATAGTCAGGAAGACAGAGTCCTTGACTTGCACCCCACTGCTGAGGCCGTCCCCTTTAGAGCAGTACTACCCCCAAACCCACTGGAAGATGGAAATCTGTTCTGTGACAGGCTCCTGCACAATCTGTTTAGGTGGCATAAAATAAAAATCTCCCTGCGCTGTCTCTTCAGTTAATTCAGAGGAAACCCAAGCTTCATCCCAAAGAGTGTATTTCAAAAGACCTGGCTTTATAATGTATTTATAAATAATTGTATTTCTATTTTTATGCTTGTTGTAAAAAATGATAGCGTAAAAAGGCCCTAGGTAGCCTTTTTATAACATGGTTGTCTGTGAAGTACATGTACATTGTACATGTATTAAATTCCCCAACAACATTTGTTGAACTCCTTTGATTTTCTTGTTACTGCCATAACACCTTACTGTAAATTGATCGTGAAAAGTTACATTAAATGGGCATCTTTTCATAATTAAATTAGGGCAAAATGTTTGTTGCCTTCTCATGTAATTAGAACTCCAGCTGCCAATTTTAAAATTAATGGGGTTGTCAAGAGAGGGCACAGTCTAATTATTCTAAAGGTCAAAATGGTTTTATATTTCAATTTTTCATATTTAGTTTATTAATATTTTACAGGGCTCAGACTTACTTCTTTTATTTATAAATAGTTGTAATTTTAAGGTGTTTAAACCCGGTACTGAACAGACTGATGAAAGATGTGACTATTTTAATTACATTGTAAAAGGACATTCTCTATATAACCTTTGAGCACAACCCTGCAGTCATTGCTGAGAAAAACTCTAGCTGACTTGATAGACTGAAATTTAGAATATAACAGACATAAAATATAAAAATAGGTCAGTAAGATATAATTGTAAGCACTCCACGTTTTTCGCATTATCTTTGTTAATATTTAGCAAAATATAATTCCGCAAATAAGTACGGATAGTGCCTGATGTCCAAATAACAGTTTGATTAACTTCAATTGTATTGTTGATATTTAGTAATCCTTTTTCACACAGTTGTTTACAGACAGATACAATAAATAATGTGACTTAGAAGAAAAATGTTAAAGGGATCACTTATTCAAGCATTATGCCTACAGAACTTCTCAATCTATTTTTAAATATTTCAGAAAGAGGAAGGAGTGTAAACGATCAGTGCCACATTTCTTACCTAAGTGTTATCAGTAATACTTAGAAATCATTTCCCCTACCCTGACTTTTATTTATTAGTAGCAACAATTTGAGTATTCAGCATTTTATCAGTTTAAATATTCTAAGTATAACAATAAAATGTACTTAATTTTTTTCTCCTGGTTACTTTCTCTTTTATAACAAAGAACCATAAAGGCAGCAAATACTATCTCTGGTTTAGTGCAAGAGAGAAAGTAAACACTAATTATAGCAAATAACTATTAGTGTCAAAGGATTGCAAGACATTACCAATATACACTTAAGCATTTCAGAGCAGACAGTGACCTTACCTTCATAGCCAAGGAGAAAGCATGTCAGCAAGTTAGGAGAGACCTCCTCCAAAATGGAACAAAAGGCAGAGAAAGCACCTGGGCCTTTTAAATAGAGTTTATCTAGAAAATATTCGGTTTTCTTCCTGTAGCTCTCCTGAGACCAAATGTCTTTGTATTCCTCCAAGGAAAAGACTCTCTTGTAAACCAAATATGACAGCACTTTGTTCACATCCAGCTCTTCCAGTATTTTCTCCCTCTGATTGCTTGGGATTTCAGAAAGCCACTTACTCCTGTTTTCATTTTCTCTTCTGGTAGATTTTGCACAGTTGTAAAACCAAGACTTGGCTGTTCTTCCAAACATTTTGATATTTAAATAGAAAATAGAAAATTCTACTTCTACATTTACTATGCAGTATTCAGTATGCAAAATAAACATAATGTGGATGGCTAGAATGCAAATACATACTGCTGTCTGTGATTATTGTAATTCCAATGGAATAAAGAAGGCCTACATACAAATTATAAAGAAATCTAGCTCAATGCCTGCAGCCTCCTAAGAGGATTACATTACACTAATTAGCCCTTTACAACTGTTAACAGCTTCTGAACCGTAATGATGAGACTGAGAATTGCTTAGTTACTGTTACTTTTTAATTCTGTAACTGATCTTCAAAGATATCCCTTTGCAAAAAATAATTCATTCTAGAAGACAGCTGATCAAACTGAAATAATCTGTACAAGCTGGTCCAGGACGTAAAATAAAGCATCCTTTGTACACTTTGATTTTATGTTCCTCAGAGGCCATACCCAAACCACAGTACAAATGCTCTCTGCTTCTTGTTCTTCCATCAAATATTCGTTTTAATATGCAATGGAATTCTACATTTAGAAAGCATGTTTCTATATATATTTTGTAAAACTATATGCAAACGGTAAAAAAAAAAAAAAAAAGAAAAAAAAAGGTTACACAATAAGACCTTTTCTGTGAAGGTAAATACATAGCTACTAAGAATAACAACATTTCTGCATGTCTAGATTTTTATGCCATTTCCAAGCAAAATAAATCATGTAGCATCCATTTCCTGAGCCAGGTTTAACACTGGAGATTACTGCAATCCCAGTGGAGGTGTTCTGCCACTGATAATCATTCACTGAGGATCACCCATTACATAACCTCCCTTATGCAAATGCTCCTTAGTACATGGACTTCTCGGTCTTGTTTTCATACTTTCTGTCAACATAAATTCCCTAGAATAGCTATGTATAGAAAAGCTATGAATACTTCCTGCCTCCTCCTCCTCCTGTTTTTTAGTCTATTTTTTCTACTTCTATTGCTTCCAACTGATAATGCATCCATGGTCTTGCTCATGTGGCCTTACCTGCCCTTTTCTAAAGGGTAGTTTATCTGTTGTGGAGCAAAAAATAATATTTTGCCAAGCTTTTAGTCCAATGAGTTTTAGAATATTTTCTGTTCTTGTGATCTTAAGTTGCAATCACTGTATCCTCCTGTCAGGCTTCTTCTGTTTCCAAAATTTCAACTATTTATCAGTTAACATTAAAGTTGACCACTGACCATATTCACAATGCAGGAATTTTATTGTGTATTTGAGCATCAGTTAGCCAGCGAGGCTTCACAGAATTGTTTGGCAGCATTGCCTGTCACCTTGTGGTTGTTTGCAGATACAACAAGCCTCTGTGTGACACGTCATCTGGAGCAAGGACCATGAGATTGTGTGTTTCTTGAAGCAGTATTAATGGTCCCAGTTTGCAATGCTAAGGCTTATTGGCCATAGCAGTGAGATTCTCACGCTCCCGTGATCATCTCAGGTGGAGCTCCCTGTGCTCTGCACGGCATCACACACCAGAGAGGACCCTCTGGGGGGAGAGAGATGGCACAGAGCAGCTGCCATCCCAACCAGGAGCCATCCTAACCATGAGCCAGGGAGCACAGCTAAACCAGGCTCCTCTGTATAGGGCAGAGAAAGTAGTCAACCTGTCTGGCACGTCTTCTAGGTAGCCTTTGAAAGGAATGGCTCTTTAATTCTCAAAATTCCCTCTGGTTTTGAAGGTACATAGAGGTAGTACGATTTTTTTTCTCTCTTCAAATTGTTTCTGTCCCAGAAATTCTATTAATTAGCACCACATCATCTCATCAGATAAAAGATCCTGACAGAGAATACTGGTACTCTACATATGTTAGACAGCATCCTCTGAATCAGCCTTCTCAGCCTCTACAACTTCGGAGGGGAAGGTTTTCCAGTGCTTCACTAAATGCTAGAGCAAGCCCAAAGTTACATGTTTTCATGTTCATAAGGCACTACCCAAATATGAGATACAGAGGATGTAACCTGAATACATTTCTCAGAGTTTAATTTAAAAACAAATCTGTGTTTATTCTATTGTGCTGATAACACTGCTTGCCATCAGTATCCAAGGCAGAGTAATTAATTCTGTACAGTAGTGAATTTAAAAATTAAAATAACAGGTAACCTGTCAAATTAATAATGAAATGGATTTCTAAAGAAAGCTATAGGTTATGAAAAAATTTCACACCTGCCAATCCAGAATCAAAGATACACAACCTTGCTATAGTGAGGGATAGACATGGGTGTTGTCAAGTTGCATCTCTTCAGAAAAGGAAAGAAGAATTGATGCAAATGAAAAAAGTGCATTGGTATAAGTTTGCTGAGGTATATTAACTTAAAATTTTTGAGTATAGACTATAGGAGTGTCTTTGGACTTGATGCACTGAATAATTGACTTTTTTCTTCTAAAGGAGTACAATGTTTTAAGCCAGAAATGTCCCCATTATTTTTGTTGGTAAAAGAATATATTCTTATAACCTTAAATGTATTTTTATAAAGTCTTAAAATCACAAAGATTTTTAAATGTATCAAGTTGTGGACAATTTCAAAATTTGTCTCTCTGCCTTCTCACATACCATATTGTTATTTCCCATCGTGTAAATAGAAGAATAAAATGCTAAAATTCTGATTTGGTAATTGCCAATTTGGTAATAAAAATCCACACCTTTTAAAGTCTGAGTATAGGTTAAAAGTGAAAATTTGAAAGTGTGTGTTGAGGAATTGAACTCAGAAAAGTGAGCATGAAGTACGATGAAGGGAGGAAACTAGATAAATTGAAGATGCCAAGGAAGTGTTTGAGATAAAAGGATACATGGAAGTACAAGGTGGGTATAAAAGATTTGTGATGGAGAGCTATTCTTTTCCCAGGCTCAAGGAACTGAGGTATTTCACTGCAATGACCTGTAAATGATGCAGCAAAGACTGCTGGGGTGTGCACTAGGAGTTCTACAATCCTCCCAAGCTCTGAGTCCTAACACCTGGAAACTCAAACCTCTTCAAATTAGCACCTTAGTGCTAAGTTCTGCCATTTGTACTAAGATGCTGAATAGTTAAATCAGCCTAATTTTGTAAGAAACGGTGTCAGCCAGGAAGCATCCACTACAAATAAGCTCTGGCTGTGTTTATTTGACATTGAAGTCGAATAAGAATGCAATCTGACCAACACGTTTTAACAGTGACATTGTTTCATAAAGCGTTCAAGGAAAGACTGGATGTGGCACAGGGTGTCATGGTCCGGTTGACACGATGGTGCTCGGTCATAGGTTGGACTCGATGATATCGGAGGTCTTTTCCTCCGTAATTGATTCCGTGGATATCGACATTTCCCAACGACCCGGGCTCGTGTACGTTCATTAATCACCAGCACAGCAGCGAGAGCTCCGAAGAGCCGGCCGCTCCGCGATGCGAAGGAGCGCTGTGAACGCGAACACGGGCGGGGCCGGGGCAGCGGGCGGGGCCGGGGCGGAGCGCAACGGGGCCATCATGGCGGCGGCGGCCGCTGAGGCGGCGGAGCTGCGGCTGGCGCGGCAGGAGCGGGAGCTGCGCTGGCTGGCGGCGGAGGTCGGGCGGCTGAAGGAGCCGCGGGAGCCGCTCTGCCCCGGCAGCGCCAGCGCCAGCCCCGAGCTGCAGCGGCTGCGGGCCGAGAACGAGAAGCTGCGCTACCGCCTGCTGCACCTGCGCCGCAGCCTGGCGGCCGAGCTGGGCCGGGCGGCGCCGGCGCAGCCCCCGGCCGGCGGAGAGGTAGCGCCGGGGCCGCTCGGAGCGGGGACGGGCCGGTCACCCGGGCGGGAAGGGACGGGACAGGGACACTCACGGGCCGAGCCGCCTGCACCCAGCCCCCGGTAGTAGAAGCCTGTCGCGGTGTCTGCCCGCAGCGCTGGGCAGCAGTCTCTGCCTTTGCGCCAAGGCGGTGGGTTCATACAATCGTAGAGTGGTTTGGGTTGGGAAGGACCCTAAAGATCATCTCGTATCAGCCCCCTTGCCGTGTGCAGGGACGTCTTCCACTAGACCAGACTGATCAAAGCCGCATCCAGCCTGGCCTTGAACACTGCCAGGGATGGGGCATCCACAGCATCACCGGGAAGCCTGTTCGAGGGTGACTGAAACTTTCTGTCACACGCCTGAAAGTTGCAGTGGCTGCTCACTGCTCCGGTTTGATCTTCAGCTGCCTTGCTGGGGCGGTTTTGCTGGTGATAGTTGTAGTAAAATTTGGGAAATTGTGTTGAGAAGACTCTGCTTGGTGAGCAACGTTGCTATGTCTGCAGAACATCAAAAGGATGCAGTTTAGATGTGCCATGAGAAGTCTTTGTACTAAGGACTTTATTATATACCTTATTCCCTGTAATTGCCTTTTTATCACGATATTATACTGGTTTGGTTTGTTTTGATGATTGCTGGAAAAAATCTTAAAGGTATAGTAGGGGTATACTTTGTATTATCACTGTTTTCAGAAAGTCTCCAGTGCAAGTCCAACTGATGCAGTGATTCAAGTTAAAGAGGAAAAGACCAAAGAAAATGAAGCTGTGAACCAACACCAGAATGATGTAAGTGGTTTTTGGCCAGGTTCAGAAAAGGTGCTCAAATTGAGAATACTTTGCTGTATTTTGTAGTCCCAGCTTTTGGGAAGAAGACTTGCTATAGTACAGAAAAAGAAAACTCACAATATTCAAGAGCTTCATCTTGCATTAGTAAGGTTACTTAGATTTCTGCTTTTTATGTAACAAAAGGATTTGAGTTATTGGAAAATAAAGGTCATGGTTTTATGGTGCCTAAGGAGAGTGATGGTTCGTGAGCAGTTAAACAGCATTCATGATGGCTGAAAGGATATTGGCAGCACAGCTGTAGTACAATAGAGCTTAATAACTCACGTTAAGCTAAAATATAGGAACCTTCATGTGAGCTGACTGGCTTGAATCTGATGCTTTGAATGTAGTGGCAGAAGTGACAGCTTGTTGAAGTGATCCAAATTTCTCCAGAACATCTGCCAAATGCTAATTTTGGGTAAGGAATATAAGCTGCTTTCTAAAATCCAACTCACAGACCCATTTAGGCCTAGATTGATGAAGGTGCATGGAAAATTGGAAAATCGCTATAAAATAGTAAGTTGGATGGGACTATCCT
The DNA here is from genome assembly GCA_013397075.1 of Rhabdornis inornatus. Lineage (NCBI taxonomy): Eukaryota > Metazoa > Chordata > Aves > Passeriformes > Rhabdornithidae > Rhabdornis > Rhabdornis inornatus. Next base: position 1,722,533 of record VWZS01008407.1, on the reverse strand, counting down.
GTATATAATTATTTATAAATGCTTTACTGAATTTTAGTATAAATTCTGGTACAGTTAAATCTGGACAAGTTGGAACCTTTGGGGATGCACCAACGCTGTGAATCCTCTTATTCTCTTTGTCTTGCAAATATATGTGTGTATGATCAAATTTATGTGTTACAGCTCCAGTATGTGCCAAGCTTCATAGAAGACAGACTGAAGCTTTATGAAGTACTGAAAAAAGAACATGATGCTTTGCTAGCTTACAGAGCAGCCAATCAGAGCAAATCTATCAAAATTACTCTGACAGATGGAGAGATGGTGGAAGGGGAATCTTGGAGAACCACGCCATATCAATTAGCTGTAGGAATTAGGTAACCTGCACATTCAAGGAGTTGTGCTTTTGTAGTGATAAAATTGTTACTGTCATTTGTCTCTTACCTTGTTGTATAAAATATGTGTCACGGTGAATGGTGATGGCTCCCTTAAATTTGTTTGCTTGGGAAGCATTGGCACTTCAGCTTCATGTAGTAGAAACAGCTAGTAACAGTTCTGAGTGATGCTTGGGGTTCTGTGCTGGGATCATAATGCTCACTTCCAATGAAATCTGTGACACTGCTGGAATTAAGAGACACCAGAGGTTTTGTGAGTTAGCAGATACAGTAGAACCTGTTGTAAAGGAGCAGCCTTTCCTCCAGGTCCCCAGCACTGAAGGCTGTTGAACAAAACCTCTCAAGACCTTAAGGTTCTATACCTTAAAAGTAGGAAAGTGTTTCGAAGACCACAGAAGCAAAAGTTTAAGGTCTTCAGGTGCTACAAGATGTGGATGTGGTCTCATGGGTTTTAGAAATCCAAAGTCTTTTACAAATCTGACCCTAAATATTCTTGTCTCTTGTTATCTCTTCTGTTTCTTTAGTCAAGTGTTGGCTTCAAATGCAGTCATAGCCAAAGTGAACGGTGAACTCTGGGACCTGGACCGTCCCCTGGAGGGAGATTGTACTCTAGAGCTGCTCACCTTTGATAATGAAGAAGCCAAAGCTGTGAGTAAACACTCTCTGGTTTCTGCTTGATTAAAGAAACGAATGACATAAAATTGATTGCAGCATTAAGCTTTTAAAATCCTGAATTTTAAAAAAACCCCACAAAACTATTCAAGTAATGTATTTCCTATGATTCAACAAAGAAGATTAGATACAAAGTGCCTGTAGTCTGAGAGTGAGTAAAATCTTTGTGTTCTTTTCATCCTTCTCTTTTACATGAATAAGTTATTTCTCAAAGAAGTTTGTACAGAAGGCTTTGATTTTTATGTTAACTTGAAACAGTGTGGTTTGGCTCAGTGCATTTAAAGATCAGACAATGAAAGCAAAGTGGGGCAGTCTCTACTGTTTTCTAAAAACTGTCCAGTATTAGACTTGAGTCATAAATAAAATCTACACCTCCTTGTACTGGCATTGTTTATTAGATCCTTAAGTAGACATATCTTAATCAATTAAACTATAGCAACGTGACCAAGATTTTTCTTTAATGGTATTCAGTCTGAAGCTTATGTTACCTTTATAGACTAGGATTGGACTTCAGTTTTGTCAAAGAATTATTCATGTGATTAAGCTTGTTGGAGACTTTTCAGGAGCCTGTAAAGGCTTTATCTTGTAGCAGTAGCTCTGAAATAGTCTGAGTTAATAAGAACTTAGAACATCAGACTGGTATTGATCTACTGTGTTGTTGGCTTCCCTCTTCTGACATTTCAAGTAATGTAGGTTACAGACCCATTAATAAAAGTACCGATTGTGAACAATGGCAACTTAATTGGCTACGTTGCTTTAGATGTGATTAGTGGTGCATAGACTTTGATGAAATTAACTTAGAAATGAACAAGGTACAGTAAGTACTAAGTTGAAGGAATTGTGCAGAGGTGTAGTCATCCCCTTTCAGACTTTTTCAGAAGTATGATGGGCCTTTAATGCTACATCTGCCATTATATTGATCATTTACAGTACTTCAAAATTAAAAGATAAAGTTGTTTTACTTCTCTCAAAATCTGAACAGCATTGGTTCCAGTCTGTGTCCTATCTGCAGATATATTTCTAGTTTGTTTTTTCTTCTTTTTAGTTACACAATGCCATTGACCTCATGTATTGCGCACCTGACTTAATTTACAGGTTTATTGGCATTCAAGTGCTCACATTCTTGGAGAGGCCATGGAAGGATATTTTGGGGGCTGCTTATGCTATGGACCACCAATTGAGAATGGATTTCATTATGACATGTATATTGAAGATAGGTAAAATTACAGTGTCTTAGAACTTCAATACTACATATTAAAGCTCAGTACTAGAATTATTTTGTTTGTTTCTGCATGTTAAAAGTATAATTGTATCTCTAATATGATTTGAAACATAGTCTTCTATGTATACAGTTCAATTGAGTCTGTGTATATATTAATTTCAGAAGCAGTGTTCAGACACCTGCTCTGTAAGAGCTGAAGCTGTTCTGTGTTTTGTGGAAAAAATGCAGAGTGTTTCAGTTGAACTTTCTGAAGTTCCTGTGAGGCAAAGGGGATGGTTTCCTTCAAGTCATGCCAGTTTGGTTTCCAGGGGCCATAGTCACTTGTAGAAAGGGCCCAAATGCATGTAACTTATCTAGGTGTTTACTACTTTTCTAATCCTTGTACACAGCATTACAATTCTGTTTTTTCCTGGTTTATCTTTCTGTAGGCAGGGAGAATACTGAATCTGCATGAGCTGATAAACTGGCTGTTGTGGTTGGGTTGAGCCTTTTTCCCCCTTGGTTTGTTTTTCTTCTTAAAACATATGTATATTTTGAACTATAGGTCTTCCAGATATTTAATCGTGTCAAAGACTGTTCCAGGAAGGATTGCAATGAGTTTTTTCAGGGTGGTACTATCTGTGTTTGGGTTTAGTGTCTGAAAATACAACTGATTGTAAGTAACTAAGAAAAAAAAATACTGTGAGAAATCACAACACATTCCATGTTTTTCAAATTAGACCATTAGAAAGTAGTCACTTGAGAAAATGGGCATATCAAAATAAGTAATTTGTGTTTCTTTTGCCCGTGTCTTTTTATCCAGAAGTGTGTCTAGTACTGAATTCCCACTCCTAGAGGACCGTTGTAAAAATATCATAAAAGAGAAACAGGCTTTTGAAAGGCTGGAAGTGAAAAAGGAGATCCTGTTAGACATGTTTAAGGTAAATCTTTAGAGTAGCTGTGGATCTGGTACAATGTAACTTTTTTGAAATATTGCATGCTATTATGTTAGGTGGTGGGTTGGGTTCCAAATTCTGGTGCTTGCACATCTGTTAGCTGAGATCTCTGCACGGCCCAGCATCCTGGCCAATGAAGTGTCTGCATTCAGGATGGAATGGGATTGCCTGGGGTCCTGTTTTGAGTTCAAATCTAACCTATCCCTGTCTTACCCCAGGACTTGGTTACTTCTGTTCTCTAGAACTAGGCTGGTCAAATTGGATTTAACTGTGCAGCTTCAGACTAGCTGTGCTATGACAGCATGTGACTGACTCATCAGAATAGTACCTGTCTAGTAAAACAAAGAAAAACATCCTTTTCCCCCTCTCCAAATGCCTCTCAAGTGTTCAGGATGTTTTCAAGCACTTATAAAAACAATTCTGTATTCCACAAAAACTCACTCAAGCTCAGTGAAATAACAAGTAAATGAAAGGTATACATTTCTTCTGGCTCACTTGTGGAGACAGGTCAGAAAAGGCTTTAGCTCTAGTTCTGTTTTATTTGGTGAGTATCACCTCACTGTACAGTCTGTACTGTACAATTGCTTTTCACGAGTGCTTCGTGGTGTTCAGGTGGTAATCACAATCCTCAACACACCCTCAGGGGAGTTATGTTTCCGTCTTTCCCCTCTACTTCTGCAACTCTTCTGAGAAATACATGTGGGGATTTTTGTTGATGGTTTTTTGTTTTGGTTTGTTTTGGTTTTTGGTTTTTTTTAGTTAGGAGTGTCTTTTACTGGTGCACTTGTATTTTTAAAATATAATTTTTAAAGAGAATTCTATTACCCATTTTATTGACGTTTCTGGCTTTTCACGTTTCCACACACAGTATAACAAGTTTAAGTGTCGTATCCTTAATGAGAAGGTGAAGACTCCAACTACTACAGTATACAGGTAAAGACATATACTTGAAAGGTATTATAAATTATTTTTATAGCTAATTAATTTAATTTGAGAGAATAATTTGGGTTTTTTTTTATTCTAAGTTCTGAATTCTTGTGTGATTGGGACTTAAGTTTGCAATTAATATTGCTACTTAGGTAATGTGAGATTTTTTTTTTTCTCTGCTGGGACGGAGTAGGTCTCAATTTATGGACAAATGTCAAATTCCATTTTTATTTATTCCCTCTGGTTTCAGTAGACTGATTAAAATAAGTTGCCATCTCTGACATTAGCTTGCTGCATAATGGATAAAGCTAACTCTAGCTCAGTGTGGAGTGAGGAACCTGCTCATTCACTTACTTGTTAGTTGGTTGGGAAATAGCAAAAGCATTTTCTGTTTGATGTGCATAGTTTAAAATTTCCTGGCCAACTTGAACAAGTTGACATATGGAACTGTATGAACTGGGAAATGTGTTATGATGCTCTTCAAAAAGGATCAAGTGTGCTGAGCATTTACTGAGTGCATATTCCACTTTGGGTAGAAGGCACAGTTACATTTAAGGTGCACTGAATTGGCTGCATGCTGCATATTTGTATCTACTGGCATGTATGAATGTGTCAAACATGAACTCGTGTGCCATTTGTGACTGTATTGTAAAATGTTGGATTGCTTGGAAATGAACTCTTTTTGTTTTGGCATATAGATGTGGTCCGTTAATTGATCTCTGCAAGGGTCCACATGTGAGACACACTGGAAAAATTAAGGCCCTTAAAATAATTAAGGTAAATTTAAATTAATTGTGCATTAAAACTGAAATAAATTGTCAGTTGATTTATCTATATATTTACTTTTCCTGAGCTGTTTATACTAGGATTGGTCCTTTGTATTGTTTCCTTTGCTTACTGTACAATAGAACCACTGACTTTGACCATTGATCTGCGTCTGACATTTACTGATTCTTGACTAAGACAGGAGTACCTCAGTGAAAATTAACAATGTGGTTTTTTTTATTAGAGTATTAGTGTAGTAACATGCACATTTGGACTGATGAAGAGCACTGCTAAACTACTCTAGCTAGTGGTGAGCAGGTGAGCTGTGAAGCCAGTTCTGCCATGCACAGGAGAGGAGTGCAGTGCCTAAGCTCCTGTGGCAGGACTGTTCCCCTGTCTCTCACCAGCACTGCACTTCACAGAACAAACGTCCTGGTTAGTCTGTACCAGCTGTCACATCTGAGTGCAGGGGTGTGTACATGCTCTGTTCTGCAGTAAGCGAACATCAAGATACTCTTTGGGTCAGAAAATAGTACTTTGACCTTGGCAGATGGTATCTTTCAGGTACAGGAGATTAAGTGGACCTTGGCGGATCTGCAATGCTGCTGTTAAAAAATGGCATTGCTTCCAGGAAAGCCAGAGACAGTGTTTGCAGAGGCCTCTGAATTTATGGTGTAGTTTAAGTTACTCACAGATGCTAATTTTAGTAACCTTATTAGATTCGGCTCTTTGGAACATTCATCATTGTGGCTTTTGCTGGCTTCCTAACTGAAGTGTATGGAACTCTTGAGTTCCAGAGGTTAAGTGGGTAGAGGGTTAAAACTGCTCAGATTTAACTGTGAGAGTTAGGTTTGTTTTGCCTTTCGTGTTTCCCTACTGCATTATGTTTTCAAGGTAAACAAGTCCTGCCTTTTTAGAAGCCATAACATGAAAGGATAAAATATGCTATGATGTGAGTTAAAACAAGGTACCTAAGCAGAATAAAATACGATTTGACCTGTCACTTTTGTTTTTCTTCTATATTAGTATGCTGACTAAAAGGCACTGCAAGTCTCTCTGTATTACAAACGAATGCTGAAGGACTGCATATAATTCTTTTCCCAAGGAAAAATATAATAATATTTGAATGGGTTAGTGTTTATCCCTCTTTCGTGGATATTATGTAATATGGTCTTAAATTATGGGTTTTGTGTATCAGAGTTCCTCTACGTACTGGGAAGGAAAATCTGACATGGAAACTCTGCAGAGAATATATGGAATAGCCTTTCCTGATAACAAAATGATGAAAGAATGGGAAAAAGTCCAGGAAGAAGCCAAAAACCGGGATCATAGGAAAATTGGAAAGGTACACTATTCCATCTGTCTACTTCTTTTATACTTCTATTATAGAATTCATTCTCTTCCTTTGTATTTTAGTTCTGGTTTGATTTTTTGTTGTTGTCTTTTGACAGTTTTAAGGGGAGACAGTTCTATGTGCTTCTTGATGTCACTTACTTTTAAAAATTTTAATTCTATGAACTTAACTTGTCACTTACATATGAATGTTAAACTAATGTTGGGAAGAAGTTAATAGCTTTAGTCCCTTAGTTTAGAGACATATATCTTAAACCTATTAATGCAGAGTCTTTGCAGATCCTGCCTAAACCACTCTGTTTTTCACAGAAGAGAATTTATTTGGAAATTGTGTAAATAACATGGTTTGGTCATTCTTTATGATAGGTGTAAATTTGGGGAAACGTGTTTACATAGTCAGAGAATCAAATGGAATTTTGTGGTCTTACAAATTTCTAAGAGTAAGACCTGCAGATCAATTAACTGGTCTTGCTGAGAACTTGTAGAACATAAACATCTCGTTGCCATAATATTCCATCTTCACAAACAGTGTCTTGATGTGTGTGAAGTAGTTACATTCTGCAATTCTCTCTGAATTGTTATTAGAGCACTCTGGTTTTAATTTACCTAGGAGCAAGAACTCTTCTTCTTTCATGATTTGAGTCCTGGAAGCTGCTTTTTCCTCCCTAGAGGTGCCTTTCTTTATAACACACTCATGGATTTCATACGGGTGAGTATATACTGATGTTACTGATATAAGTCCTAATTACCATTTGTTGATCTTAAATGATAGGCCAATCATAATGCTGAGCTCTCCACAGAAAGAGAAGTATCTGTGCATGTAAACATACACAAGGTTTTTACAAGGATTATACAAATTTAACCTTTTTGAAAATAAGGCAGAGTGAAGCTGTTTTTCCAATTGTGCAAAGTCTATGTGTGCAGTAGTCCTATCATGTCCCTGTAAATTGCCATCATCGATACCACAGTTTAAAAGAATCAAGCTTTTGCTTGTCAGAAGCTCTCTCACCTTTTAAATGTTGCATTTGTTCTATAGGGGGAATATCGCAGGCGTAATTTTACTGAGGTTGTATCTCCGAACATCTTCAACAGTAAACTCTGGGAAGCTTCAGGACATTGGCAGCACTACAATGAAAATATGTTCTCTTTTGAGATTGAGAAGGAAACTTTTGCTCTTAAACCCATGAATTGTCCAGGACATTGGTTTGTACTCTCAAATAGAAAACATCTTATTTTACGTCATTTATCCTTTGTGGGGCTGAGGAGCAATAGAAGGAGTATTAATACATGCTGTCATGTATGTTTATGATCAGCTGCTAAGCCAGTGTGTCCAGAGAGCTTCTCTGACGCTGTCCCAAAGCAGACCTTTGCAGTAAGTCTGCACTGAGCTGGGTTTGTGCATGCTAGTACTAGTCTGTACCATTAGTAAATACCAATTCTGTTGACAGAGGTGGCCATCAGATGTGGTGTTCCAAGAAGGGCAAAGATGAACCAGTCTTGATTTACTCTTTCAGTGTTTTTACCTCAGTGGTCTTTAGCAGTACATTGAGTGGTGTGCTTTTTCTGTTTGCCTGTCCTTCAGAATGTAGACAACCTGAATGCGTAAATATTTCAAAATGTCTTTACTGTCTGTACTGAGCTTTGTTTATTTCTGTGTTGTCTTAAATCTCCTGTAAGAAGGATAAAAGGAAGGTTCTTCCGTGTTCCTTTTAGCTTGATGTTTGCCCATCGTCCCCGATCCTGGAGAGAATTGCCTCTTAGACTTGCAGATTTTGGAGTTCTTCACAGAAATGAACTCTCAGGCACTTTGAGTGGCTTGACTCGTGTAAGGCGCTTCCAACAAGATGATGCTCACATCTTTTGCACAATGGAACAGGTAAAAAAAAAAAAAAAGCACCTCCCACATCCCTACCGGTCAACCAAAAAAACTCCAAAAACCCCCTTCCCTCTCCCAGTGCAAACTAACAGTAAACAAGAAAAAAAATCCCTGAAGTATTTCAACTCTCGATTCTTCCATTGCGTAGGGTAATGCTGCTTTTGATGTTTGTTTTTCCTGAGTGCTTCCTTTTATTTAGAAAGATGCATTGGGCAACTAAATCCCAAAAAATAAGATTTGTTGCATTTTCTATCTCCCTCTGCAAAAAAATAGGCAGTTGATCCCATTGTTTTCTATAGTAATGCTGAATAAAAACTTTATTTTGTCACTAATGCCATAGATTTTAGTGGAACTACATGTATAAATTGATGTACTTTAGTTCAGGATACAATTTGGCTCCAGAACCTCATGCTTAACAAAAATACTACTTTCTTGCCATGCTTTGAAGCCTCAACACCTCAAATCTCTCTTTGCCCATTAAATGGATTTGGGTTCGTTGGATGTAATTTTCGAGTGATCTTTAATTCTTTCTTATTTAATGGACTGTCAGTAGATGCAATTACATGTTTATGTAAGTAAATTTTAGCCTATTTTAATATGTTTTATGTTTAAGATTGAAGAAGAAATTAAGGGCTGTCTTGATTTCTTGAAGTCAGTGTATGCTGTCTTTGGCTTTACCTTTCAATTGCATCTTTCTACAAGACCAGAAAATTATCTTGGAGATTCAGAGATCTGGGATCATGCAGAAAAGGTAATTAACTTCAAAGCAAACAAACAAACCCCTTAGTATCTGTACTTGCAGAGGTAGACATTTAACTGAGTTCTTCCATGCTGCATGGTGAAATTGCTTTAATCAGATGCTAAATACTGCCCTTATTGGAAATTCTTGTAGGAAAACATCAAATTAAATCTGAAGTTTCTATAGAGAACCAGAACGTTCAGATTCTTACTTAGGCCCTTACCTTGAACTAGTTTGATTTCTATTAATCGTTTTCTTTCTGATTAATTATAATATTTGTACAAGATACTACTATTTCCAGATTATTTATCATAAATTAACAAGTGCTTGAACAATAGGGATTGTGCTGCCTTTTGACTCATTTTGGATTTCAAAGGCAAATGCTTTGACTTCCAGTAATGAGAGGCCCTTCTATACCTTTTTTAATTACTCTCTCATTATTATGATTAGCAACTTCAAAACAGCTTGAATAACTTTGGAGAGCAATGGAATTTGAATCCAGGAGATGGAGCATTTTATGGTCCTAAGGTTAGTGACTCAGCATTTCAGTATAACTTTGGGATGGACAGAAATGCAGATGTACTGCAGGCAAACTATATTAAGTATCTGTGTTATTTTGCTTTGCAGATTGATATTAAAATCAAAGATGCAATTGGTAGGTACCATCAATGTGCTACCATCCAACTTGACTTCCAGCTACCCATTCGGTTTAATCTTACTTACGTTGGGTGAGTGGTTAAGCTAAATATTTTCCTTTTTAAAATGAAATTAAATAATAGCTTTCATTATCTGTAATTCCCAATATGTACTAATGCTATGTTGCTCATTTAACAAATGATTAGCTTGTAAATCAGTCAGCTGCTAGTAGGGAGAGCAAACACCCCCAGTGAGTAGAGGAGCAAGTCATGAACTTGAAGATAGCTATCATTGCATTGAGAAGATCACTTTAATTGTAAATACAGGAAAATCACATCTGTCTTGTCTGCCAGTTTTGAAGGCATTGATCATAAGTTATGCTAAAAAATCCTCAGCTGAGTCAGTTTGCATTTTCAGCCTAGTCATTGTGTCTCCTTGGAAGACATGGCACACAAATTCAAATATGCCCTAAGGAGCAAGTATGTTTGTGCTAAGTGGTTCTTTATCAGATTAAATTAGTTAACTTTGAACATAAACCAAGTGCAAACAGCTTTTAGTGAAAATCTGGCTGGATTCCAGCTAGGCCCACTGAGCAAATTAATCTTAGTGCCATGTTGACTTGAATACTCATTTTCTGGGTTGTATTTCTTGCTGTGTTTGATTTTGCATATTATGAAGATGGGAAAGATAGAATAAGAATCTTGTAATTTTTTGGTCCTGCAGTGTGTTCAACAGTAGGTGTCATAGCTTTTATAATAGGTGATACTACTGTTATGAACTGGCTTTTTTTTAAAAGACAGGGTTTTTTTTAAATTTCAGGATTGTAATTTAAGTGAAGTAATAAATAATAAGGGCAGGTAAGATCCTGCGCAACAAAATAAAAGCAAGTCCTAATGGAAGGAGAATGCAAGGAAGAACCTGAAATACTAAAATGCCCGAAAATGGTGCTGAGTCATGAAGTGTCTTCTCAGATTTAGGTGTGTGTTTCTGCCACTAGCTATAGGCATGATTATTTTAAATCAGAATTCCTTTGAAAGCCCAGTTGACTTGAAGTACGTTTGTAATAAAACCAGTATATTTTTCATAAGTATAACTTACTAAATTTTGTCTTTCTGTTAAAAGTAGAATCAAAAATATTAGTAGGATTACTTGTGTGTGAGCTAAGATAACTTTCTTTTAAAAAAAAAACTTGCTTTTTTTCAGTAAGGATGGCGATGACAAGAAAAGGCCAGTGATTATTCACAGAGCTATTTTGGGATCTGTGGAGAGAATGATTGCTATTCTAGCAGAAAATTATGGAGGAAAATGGTATGTGGCACAAATGGAATTCTAAGAGGAGTTTAATAACGTAGAAACGACATCCTTCCTATTGTCGCATGTATTATAATGCAAAATTATTATCCCTAAAATTTTCTCAAAATTAGTAAGTAACATTACAAGAAAAATCCAGTTTTCTGGTCTGAGCTGTATGATACCCATATTCCAATTTCATGAGACTGCAGAAAAAAAGAAAAATAATGCAGAAATAAGAATTGTAATTGAATGTGTAAGTCCTGCATTATTCTTATTCCTTTTTCCTTAAAAATCATGCTTTTATACCAGGAGGATGACAGATGTATGTAGAGCAATTATTTGTGTATACATAGACATTAATTAATCCTATTATGTGAAATATTTTTGTACTTCTAAGATTGATCATTTTATCTTGGATAAGATCTGGAAATATTTCTTCATTAATGTATTTAAAGTACTAAGGAAGAGCTATTCTTATTTCAGCCACCTGTCTGACTGTCCACCTTTCATGTTGTAAAGTTATAGATAAAAGTGAAAATCATGCAGAAAAAAATCTGTTTAAAGTTGTGAAGTCAGCTGGGAAGAAAACAGAACATCCATCTTCCCCATATGCTATTTTACTGGAATCAATCTGTCTGCTATTTTATGTGAGCTTGAAAGGAGGGAGTAATACCCTATCCAACATCCTTAGCTAACGTAAATAATTCTATACAGAAATCGTTGTGGAACATGACTATGTGACTGGAAATGTAAAATTCACCTTTTTTTCCTGTTTGTCCTGTGCTGACCAGGCCATTCTGGCTGTCTCCACGGCAGGTCATGGTTGTCCCTGTGGGCCCCACCTTGGAACAATATGCCCAGCAGGTGAGAGGAGAGCTTGCCTCCTTATGGCAGCAGGCAGATTTCATAGATCCATAAGTACTGTCCTAGAACAGGGAATTAATGCTTAATAACTCCAGAGACATGTTTGGGGGGAGAGATAAATTTTTCAATAAAAAAATTTCAGTCCAAAATTTGTATATGTCTGAATGAGGGATATGTAACTTCACGTTTTTTGGTTTCTTTAATTATGTACATACTTCTGTAATTATTAAAAGAAAAAGCATCCTGGATGACAAACCTTATGTAATGAATGCTTCATTACAGTACTCTCAGCTCTAAGTAGGCAGAGCCAGTTTCTTCCATTTCCTACCATGTATATTCTTGACTACATCACTTTTGAACCATGGTTGGTTTTACCCCTGTCCCATGCTTTCCTTTTAATGAAAGAATAAGTGTGTTTGTTCCTTCTCTTTCTCCTTTCTCAGACTGAGGACATGTTTTTGACATGCAGCAGCACAGCAGCACGTTGGATATAGATGTTATCTTGTGTTGTCTCCCAGGTGGGGGGCTGCTGTGTTTGCAGGTTTCTTCAGTTAACTTCACTGAATTCATTGTTACCATCCACAAGAACAAAATTATGCATGTGCATGAATTAATTATTGGGAAAGATCAATAATTGCAGCATTTACAAATGTGTGTTGTAAACTATATAGTAATACTAAGAGTTTTGGTTTTTTTGGGGTTTTTTAGGTTTGCAACCAATTTTTTGAAGCAGGATTTATGTCAGATGTGGATCTAGATCAAAGTTGCACATTAAACAAGAAAATTAGAAATGCACAGCTGGCTCAGTATAACTTCATTTTAGGTAATTGCATCATCTTATATTTCTGAATATCATTTAAGTTCTAATGTTGGACTAAGTTTGTTCTAGGCTCATTTTCTAATGTAGAATTTGTAATACTTTGTACTATGTCTTGCAGTGGTTGGAGAAAAGGAGAAAGCAAATAATGCTGTCAATGTACGAACAAGAGACAACAAAGTTCATGGAGAGATTTCAGTATCTTCTGCTATTGAAAAACTCAAGAAATTTAAGACTTCACAAATACCAAATGCAGAAGAAGAATTCTGATGTTGCTTCTTGGAAAAAAATATTAGCTGCCTGTGTGAAATGTTTTTTTCTTCCTGCACAGCAGTGATGCTCATCTGAGAGAATTTTCAGTTAGTGGATACACAAAATAAGCAAATGTAGCACTGTTGGCGCTCCAGGAAAGCATGAGAGGACAGATGCACCTGCCAACTCCTTTAACAATCACATGGGTTTCCAACCTGCCTGAATCACAGAATGCTTATTTAGAAAGTCCTACACCTCCGATGTGGTGGGTTTGCTGTGGAAATAAGTCAGGGCTGTATGATGGTGGGGATCAGGAGGCTGGGAAGGGCAGGGGGTGCTGCTGGGAGTGCTGAGCTCCCTCAGTCACAGAGCAGGTAGCTGACTGTGACCTGGCAGCCAGGCTTGGCAGTGCATAGGTGCCTCAGGGGCAGTTTGGATTAGGTTTTTTCTAGCTCCAGATGGTAACAAAAGTTTGGGGAAGGGGGGGTGAATAGCCTGGCTGTTTCAGAATGTGTGTTCACAGTCAGTGAATGCACTGGAGTCTTTGCTGGAAGCCTGTGTGACAAGGCACTCGTGGAGCTGGTGTGATGACTGGTTGCTGTAATGGTGGTTGCCAAGAATGCAGTTGAATTATAATAACTGTGTGTGAAGTGTTTCTTTTTTCCTCTGTTTGCTGTTGTTTTGGCTTTTTAGTAAAACAAAAAAAAATTGAAGCACCTTTCTGTGTCTGTGTGTAATTTATTACTTTATTTGCTGGGAGTAGTTAGAATGATATGTTGGACTTCAAACTGGCCATATTTCTGGGGTTTTTACGCTTAGAAATTATTTTTAAGTTGCTGGTGCAGGCAGTTGAAGTGGATTTTTTGAGAGATTATTTTTTGCCTTTTTTTTCACTTTAATATGCTGTTATTAACAGGCTTAGATAGTGTTAAGTGTATTGCTCTAGAGTTGTGATTTAAATATCACAGCCATGAAGCAGAAACTACGATTTAGTGCATAAATATTAACTATAAAGCTTATGTCTTACTTCTGCCTCATACTCGTAATCACGGTACGACTGTTTAATAGGTCTATGTTTGGTATGTATTCGTTTGGTTTTGTGGATCTGTTTTTATCTCCTGCTTCTAAAAGAAAATGGGGAAAAACAACCATTGAAGGAGCAAGTGCTGGGAAAGCTTTCTGTTCCAGGTGACAGATCAACACGGCGATTTTTATTTCTATTTCCGTATTTTATACATACAGTTATTTTTGTGTGTGCTCCATGTGCGCTGTATCCAGCCTGCAGCATCGAGGTTCTGAGGGTTTTCACAGCGAATTTCGGCCTTTGGCTGCGTCCGCTCCGTGAGGGGCCGCACCGGCGCTGCCGTTCCCGCGGCGCCTCAGCCGGGCCGGGCCGGCCCCGCCCTGCCCCGCCCCCTGGCGGCGGCGCGGGGCGCGCCGGTCGCTCCAAGATGGCGGCGCGGTGGTGGAGGCGCGCCCTGCGCGGGCTCTGCGGGGCCGCGCTGTTCCTGTCACAGCTCTCCGTCCTCTCCGGCCGCGGTGAGCGCGGCGGCCGGGCCGAGACCGGGCGGCGGGGGGGGAGAAGGGGCAGGGGCTCCGGGTGGAGTTTGGGGTGCTGGTGGCTGCCCCGAGCGGCTGTGGCCTCTCCCCGCGGCCAGGGCTGAGCGCGGGTCCGGTGCGGAGGTGGCGGTGACAGCGGCGGGGGGAGGATGCGCTGCCGCTGCTCTGACTGAGGGCGAAGCGGGTGTTTCGGGCATGGCCGCATTTCACGTGCCGGCTCTGTGGGGTTGGGGCTGAGGTGCTCCGTGTCCGGGCAAAACACGGGCCAGGCCCCGCTCGCCGGCTCGTGTGCTGCTCTATTACACAGCACCTTTTGTGCCTGCTCTTTGTCGCGAACGTGTGTGACTCAAATCGTCCTGGAGCTCCTCGGCTGGGTGGTGTGACAAAGCTGCCCCTCGTCACCCGTGCCCGCTGGCTGCCGTGAGGGCTCGGCAGGGGCTGGCTCATCGCGGCTCTCCCGAGCCCTCAGACAGCGGTTCCCAGCGCGCAGCGCCGGCACGGACACAGCCGTGCCCCCGAACCGTTCCTCTGTTCCGTCTTCCTGTCAAAGAACTACTTGCATTGCTTTATTAAATGGTCTTGTTCAGTAGAAAGCACTGTGTAAAATCTGCTTTCTGAGCGTTCTTTTAATTCTCACGAATCAAAAAGTAAGATTAAGACAAGGAACTACATTTATTTCCATTCAAAGGAACAATTCCATTCTAATGCTCTTTCCAATGTTTAACAAAATATCCCACTATTAGTAGAACAGGAAAACAGATTTTTTTTTTCTACTTGCATTTTCATATCAGAGTGCTGAAATCAAACTGTTTCTGAAGATTAATTTTGTTCCGGAAATTTCACTTTCTCCATGTTTTTGTCTTGTAGTGGGATCTTTGATGACGACAAAGCTTTCACAGCCACAGTCTACACTGGCAAAAAGCCTAACTTCAACAAGTACAAATGCTCCCTATTTTAAAGTGTTAGGTAAGGTATTGTGTTGTTTCTTTTGTTTGTTATGTGTGGATCCCTCTCAGTCTTGAGTCTGAAAGTTCTCGAATTGGATCTTAGAAACTTGTATGTGATTTCACAGTGGTAAGAAGCATTGCAGTGTCACACATGAATTACTCTTCAGTGACCATGACAATTACTTTGGGTTATCTAATTAGAAAACTGATCCATATAAGAACTAGAAAATGGTAGGTTCAAGTACCATTGTGGTATATATGGTTTATACCCCTCAGGATGGTGGAAGTTCTTGAAAGACTCCAGCATCCTGCAAGAACTTGTTCGCTGTCCACCATCAGTACAGCTGTGTAGCTCGCTGAGGGTGCATCAGGACTGACAGGAATGCTGTTCTTGCTGGCAGTTTAGGAGCAAATGGCTGAGGTATGTGTAGCCCCAGTTAGAGCTCAGCTCAAAGTAGGTTACCCATGTCACCCTGCTGCTATTCCTGAACTGATTACTTCTGCTGAGGAGTGCTGGCTGAGGTGGCACTAATCCCCATAAGCTCAGTCCTGGTGCTGTGCTGAGGCGTTAGCTGGTGTCCCTATGGCTCCTCTGGCTCTCACGGCACAGGCTGGGATTGCTGCTCCATGTACAGGGAGGAAAGGCCTTGATAGAGCATCAGTGCATGTGTTTGTCTATGTATGTGTATTAAAAAATGTATGTATGTATACTTTAGACTATTTAGCTTTTTTTACTCGGGTTCTTAATTCACTTATTGCACCTTTCAGAAAGTACAGAAATTCCACCTTACTTGACTAATTGTCCCAGCAACGGGCTTTGCAGTAGATTGCCACCAGACTGCATGACATGTAACACAAACTATTCCTGTATATATGGGAAGACGGCAACTTTTGATTGCAAAGTCAAGCCACATGTTCACTGTGTTGTAAGTAACCTGTTACTCTTAACCCCAGATTTAAGTAATTAAACTGTGGCATCTTGTCTTAAAATGCAGAATATTGATTTCTAGATTTTGATGTAGGCGGGTTTGCAGTTCTGTGATGTTTGATCACTCACTGTGGGCTGTTGCAGAGGCAGGCCTGCCCTTCCCTAGTTTGCCTTTCTTGCCTTGGACCTTTTCATTACCTGGCCATGCCATTGAATTAAACTACTCCGAACATTTTGAGAGTGGGAGGCTAAATATCTGTCAGAGCTACAAACTGACCTTACAGGTGAGACTAAATGAGTCCTCCTTTTCGCAGCTGCCTTTGATTGGAGGAATCAGGAATGTTAAACGTGACTTTGATACCACTTTGGTGGCTTTCTATTCTGCTCTCTAAGAGACAGCAAACAGAACAATTGTTCTTTTGCCCAAAATGTCTGCTCATAAAACCTAATTTGATACTGCACATTGATTTTTGGTTTTAATACTATTGAAGTGATAGTGGTGTCCTTTTACAGGATGAGAATAACCACGAGCAGGAGAACTTTACAATTAACATGACTTGCCAGTTTTGCTGGCAGCTTGCAACAAGTGATTATGTCTGTACCAATTCCACAAACTGCATGACAGTTTCCTGCCCTCGACAACGATACAATGCAACTTGCACAGTCCGGGATCACATTCATTGTCTAGGTAAGGTGGGCAAAGCCAGATTGCTCTAAAGAATTTTTCACATATTTTGTAGTGGGTGAATACAAATATTGTTGATGTCCTTTTGCAATAACAGCCTGCACCTTGATCAATCTACTGAATTTTTTTATTGTTACATTTCATTTTTTAGCATAATAGCGACAACTAACTGCAAACATTGCTTTATTATATTGTTGTATACTGTCACACCAGAGAAAATAGTTCTTTTTATTTTTGTCAACTTCTGTGAGTTGAACTTACTTGAACCTACTAGTGGTCTGATTCTCAGACCACTAATAAAATCAATATCAAATGTCTCCATAGGCCAATTAAAGAAAATTATGCTTGTTCCATCTAACTGGGCTTAATTTTCCCTCTGTTTGTTCACTGACTTTTCTGATATGGGACGAAGGTTGATGGAACAGAGAACTGGGGGGTATAAATGAGCGTTTGTGTTGACAATTGTTTCTCAGTGTCAACCCTTTTAGACTCCTTTTGGAAAAATATAGTATCTTCTTCCTTGTAATTTTCTTCCTTATTATATGGTCTTTGTTTATTGCATTGAGGTTTTTAATATTTTCCAATGTTTAGGTAATCGTGTCTTTCCTAAGATGCTCTATTGCAACTGGACTGGAGGTTATAAGTGGTCTACTGCCTTGGCACTAAGGTAAGCAGGAACTATTGAATAATTTCAAGCTAAAATAGATTCGTTTTCTTTGTTCTGTGCTTTTTTCTGCTTGGTATTTTTGAAAGATGTGCTGAATAATCAGTATTTCAGATAGTCTAGCTTGAAATGGTGGGCATAGAATGCATGAAGGGTTCACATGCAACAATGCTGGCTGTCTTCAGCAAACGCAGCTGAAGGGAAAAACACTTGGGTACCCAAGCTCAGTTCCTCTAAAAATAATAATAATTTATCATATTTTTATTCCTATAGCATCACCCTTGGTGGATTTGGTGCCGATCGTTTCTATTTGGGTCAGTGGCGGGAAGGTCTGGGAAAACTCTTCAGCTTCGGTGGACTTGGAATATGGACGCTAATTGATGTGCTGCTAATAGGTGTTGGCTATGTGGGACCTGCAGATGGATCTCTCTATATTTAAATGTGGGTGCAGTGTGTTTCAGAGAGGAGTCGTTGCCTGCAAAGGGCTCTAAATAACGAATGTGGAGGTTTGAACCTTTGAGGTAGAATGAAGAACAACTGTTTGTTCTCTGTGCATACATTTTAATGTACAGTATCTGTACTTGGTTTGCCTTTTTAACTAAGGTCAAATAAAAGAGTGGATCACTGAGCAAATTGAAATTAATTTCATTTCTTCTATGGACATGGTATTTTTCTATGAAAAAAAATTGAGCAGCTAACCAAATTCTCCACTTGAGCTTGGATGATATGTCAGGCCCCCAAAGAGCTGCAAACTAACTTAAATATTGAATTGTTTACTTCATGTCACTATACTTGAATTTAACTCTAAAGCTAACTTCCCTAAATATGTCAGTAATTTTTTTTTGTATTTGTGGGAGGATAATTTATTTGCCTGAGTTAGGTGGGTAGTGTGTAAATCACCATGTTTTATGATGTTAATTACATTAACTTCTTGGTTTGGGACATACTAAGAGCTAATATCTGCTTAGGGACTCGACTTTAAATTGTGGGGGGTTTAGAATTAGACTGCAGTAACACCAAAGGCTAAATACGAAGTAATGAGATAGATTTTTTTGATTGTTCCAGAATAACTTTGTTTTGGTTGGGCTTGACCTGCACATCAGTGAAAGTTACAGTTCCTATTCTTGTGCTAGCAAACTTGCCAAATTACTGTAAAAAAGGGTTGGCAATATAATCCACGAGTTTATCCACTTAGGATTTTGTGACGCGGTAATGTAGCGGAGTAGTGCCATTACAGGACAGCAACTTTGTGTACTCGCAGTAAATCCCGGCCGTGTGTGCGCGCCCCTCGCCCGGGGCTGGAGCGGCCGCTGCTGTAGCACTGCGGTGCCGTCGGGCTGGAAATGCTATCGCTTGAATAAACTGCGCCTTGAAGCTTTCCTGGCGTTATTACTGGCAGTGTCTGTGGTGGCCTGGGCTCGGCCCCGCGCAGTGCGGGTGCCGGGGGCGGGCCCGGGGCGGTGCCGCCGCCGAGCCCCGGCTCGTCCCGCCCCGCCGGCACAGGAGCCACCATGGCGGCAGAGCGGGAGCGGGAGCTGCGCTTCTACCGACGGCTGCCCAAAGCGGTGAGCGGCGGGGGACGGCGGGACCGGGGGCGGCGGGCCCGGACCCTCCTCCGGCGGCACCGGGCTCGGGGCTCGGGCTGCACACGGACAGACAGACAGAGCCACAGGCGCTGCTGCTGTCTCGGAGTTCCTCCAAACGCGCGTTTTCTGAGGGCCTTACCCCTCCACAAAATGCAATCAGATGTTTGCTTGTCCGGCTTGTTTACAGACCTTGCTGACTAACCTAATTGCATTTAAATCAGTTGAGTGCGATCTTCATTTTCTCTTTTTGTGCTATTTGCCCTCAGTCTAGCCAAGAAGTCTGGCTCAGATAAGGCTTTTTCTCCGTGTTCTAGGCGTGTGCCGTACTTGAGGCATATCAGTGCAAGCCTTCCGCAGGAGTGCGTGCGGATTTATCGGGGCTCGTGTGCCGCACTCACCGAACCCCGAGGGCACGTACTCCAGCACTGAGCTCGTACAGGCAGTGCACGGGGGCACAGCAAATCTCTTCAGGCCACATCACCCTTGCATTCCAGTGTTCCTTTTTACTAAGTTGCTTTTCAGGGTGTATGTTTAATGTCTGACAGAATTCTGTGAGGTAATTGTAAGCTTGTGAAAAATATAAGGCAGTTGTAACATTGTATACCTGGCTCAGTCAGCAGAAGCTGTAAGCAGCCACAGCTCCTGGTGCGCTTAGTTGGAGTTCAGCATGTTTTCCAACGTAAAGCTTGAAGAAAACTGTTATTGGAGTTTTCTTTTCCTATTGAGAATGGATGTATACAGGGAAATGAGAGGTAGGTAACAAATTAGATGCTTTGTAGATACGTTTTGTATGAGTTGGGAGGGCACTGGAGACATATTCCTTAAGTCAGGAGCCAGGAGGTAAGGAGTGAAGGTGAAATGAGGAATGGAGATGAGGATCTTAGGTTTGGAGCCCGAAGTCAGGATGTCAATAGGAAGTCAAGCAGAAAGAGCCTCAGGCAAAGGAGTGCAGTTACTGCAGTTGCTGTTGGTGGCGGAGTCTTGCTGCATTTCTGGTGTGAGTTTAATCTTCAGAGTATGAACAAAAGGAAGGGAAGTGGGTAGACACCTGTTGCTGTTTTTTGAATGATGGACATGCAATTTAACTTGCAGTGGATGGAGAGAGTTCTTGAATCCTTACTACACTTTTCGTATTACTGAGGCAGCTGCCGGCTTCCTCCTCCCCTTGGATCACGTCACCAAAAGAATTGTCTGGAGAGCTCTTTGCTGAGCCAGCTGTGCTCCCATGGAGACCAGTGCCAACAGCATCCACCAAGTGAGAGGAAAGAAACAGGGCAGTTTCCACTTGAACCAGTGCTTACAAAAACCTAAGGAAGTTATTATTAGCCAAAATGCACATAACTGTTATTTTCAAACTCGAAGTGAAACACTGATGTAGGGTACGAGAACAGTAGTACAAACAAGGTGCAGAAGCCATCCTTTTCATAAGTCCATAGGATTTTTATTTCTGTAGGAACTCCATGCTCATTTGAATGGCTGTATCAGTTCTGCTACTATGAAGAAACTCATGGCCCAGAAGCCAAACCTTCAGATCCAGAATGGAATGACTGTGATTGACAAAGGAAAGAAAAGAACCTTAGATGAGTGAGTATATGCACGTGTGTGATGAACATTTACCAAAGATTTTTTAATTAAGTTTAAAACAGAAATGTGTAGCCTTACACACGAACTGCAGGAAATATGTTTTTAAGTTTTACAGCATAATCTCATAGATTTTTATTTTTATATTTGTAGCTACAGAGTAATTTCTTAGATGCTTGCAAACTAAAAGGAGAAGTATTGTTGATTAATTCCTTCTTTAAAGGATTGAAAGTTTTCACCTAGATCATAGGCTTTTCAGAGAATATTGACTCACATAGTTTCCTTTTTTGGAAAGTTCATGTTTTCCTTTTCCTTCAAAAAGCTTTGTGGTAGTAACAACTTTTATTGTGAATGCTTTGTTAGTATCTAAAATTAGAAATTGCCATTCAGATGGTTCTTTATATTTCAAGCTACAGTCTCATTAGTTGACTCCAGTGGATAGGTATTTTTAAAATGTAGATTTTTTTCCCTAAATACTCATTCAGTGTCTTTCCAATTAATTTTTAAAATTTTATTTTAGATGTTTTCAGATGTTTCAGATCATCTATCAGGTTACCACAAGGACTGAAGATATTTTACTGGTAAATTGATTAAAAGTTCACTTAAAACAAGCAAGCAATACACACAGTCACAATCGGTTGGATTAAGAGCATTGAGTTCCAAGTTACAATATCAACGATGGTCCCTTTCAATTGAAGGTCAGAATAATTATTGTAAAACACTTGAACTCTCTTCACTATCCCTGAAGGAATCAAAGGTGCCTTCTGTGTAGCAGTATTTCCACAGACATGGGGACAACTAAAAGTACATTGGGCCTGAAAACATTGCAAGTGTTTCACAACAAAAGAATAACTGGGTCTTTTAGTTGTAAAGAAAAATATAACTAATTGTAAGTGTGACTTTTATTATGTTGAATACACTTTTACTTAATCAGATAACTAAAGATGTCATTAAAGAATTTGCTGATGATGGTGTCAAGTATCTGGAATTGAGAAGCACTCCAAGAGAAGAAAATTCCACAGGTACAGTCTGTTCTGGTTTCTAATTTGTGATCTTCTTGCAGTGTAAAACTTAGTTAAAGACTATGTTAATAACAAGTAAAGTAAAATTTAGTTGGCTCAATAAACATATACTTTAAATATGAAAGCTAAGATTTAACTGTGTAAAAGCATGTCACTTTCCTATTAGATTTTCGAGGACAAAAATGTGTTGGTCATAACTATGACTCACAAGATTGGGTTATTCACTTGAGTATGTCATCTTAGTCTGCTAATATTTTAAATAGCTGATATATTTTACTTTTGTTATTTCGGTTTTTTTCTTCTAGGTGTGGTTTAGTAGAAACACATAATAGAAGTCCTATTGCGATTCTCTGGTTCACACAAAGTAATTTTAATTTTTCCACATACTTAGGAGGAGGTTTAGTTCAAATGTGTGCTTCACAGTAAAGCTGTATTTACAGATAGAATTAGAATTACATGAGTTAGAAGACTATATGGTCTAAAATCAAAGGTGCAACATGAAACTTAGGAGACTAGAGAGCTGGGTCTGCAATATGATAAAAATAATTTAAAACATATTAGTTCCAAACATGTGTATGTGTTTGCAGGTATGACCAAAAGGATGTATGTTGAAACTGTACTTGAGGGTATAAAGCAGTGTCAAGAAGAAGGCTTGGATATAGATGTAAGGTAAATAAAGCATGTGGAATATCTCTGTTTCAAGGTTTTGTGTAGTCTGATGCTTGTTCATGTTTGCAGAGAGGTTTACAAGCCATCAGTATAGGAAAGAAAATTGTTTTTAAACCAGATTACATGGAGTGGAAACAGGTAATTCATATGGAAACTGACTATTTATCTTCTTTTTTATTGCTGAAGAAGAAAACTGGGTAAAACCTGTCATCTCTAAGACTGTCCATTCTTTACAACATTTTCAGGAAAATAAGTGTTTTTCATGGAATTGGCTCCTTTTTCACAGCTTAACTTCATTGCAAAGATTGTGTTTGATTAGCTGTACATGCAGCCTGCTGTAAAGAAGAGCTGGTCCTGACCAGCAGAGAAGTTTCAGAAGATGTCAGTGATTGTTTGGAGACAGTTTGCTCTCCTGTCTTTTATAGCCTCAGTAGAAACCATTAGTAGATTTACTTGTGAAAGCTGAAGAATTTTCATTCTTCATGTGTGGTGTTGCATGTCATAGGCCAACTTATTTATCTGTTTGTGTCCCTCTGCAGTTCAGTACCTTCATTCCTAGAACAGTTTCCTATAAAAATACTCTCTAAACTCAGCCATGAAGGAGACATGAAATGCCATTTTTTGTTGGTATCAGATCTGTTGAGCTCCTGATATTACAGCTTGTATATAATTTAATAATAATTTAATTTAATAATTTAATACATTTCTGTCCCAGGCTGTTAATAGCAATAAACAGAAGACATGGCCCAGAAGTTGCTAAGCAGACTGTTAAACTTGCTGAAGAGTTTCTGCTTTCCAGTGATGGGGTTGTAGTAGGACTTGACCTCAGTGGTGATCCCACTGTAAGTTTTTGGTTTATTTTAGTCTGTTCTTGAAGATAAATATATAATGTTGTGTAACAGCAGGTGGTTCTAACCATAGTTTTTTCTCACATGTTTTTGTCCAATTTTTTTGCCTACCTGGAATGGATTGATACTGGGTTAATCCCTGTTGCTGTAAGGGCCAGATACTCTAACAAAGAATCCTTAGATTAGTATGTGACTGAGAAAAGAACCATTGAAAACCAGTGTTTATCTGGGAAGTGTCTGTACCAGAGTTGTCCCAGTCACATTAATTAGATGGAGGAAAGTTGTTTAAATTTGTTTAGCTGCACCAAATGCTCATTTTGTATTAAGAAAGCAAAAATGTTTGAGGACAGCTGTCAAGCTGAAGTGAAATAGCTCTAGGTAATAGTTGTGTAAAAGGTATCAAAATAAAGACAATTGGCTTGTAAGTCTTAGGCATCATCTGAGCTACTGGTGTTTGATCCATTGGTCTAAACCATATGGCAGAGGGTTGTTTGACTTGCTGCATTCCAAACAGAAGTAATGGGAAAAGTGAAATAATTAAATATAACTGTGTTTGGATATTGCTGATTAATTATTAATAATTGCTGATTCATTATTAATGATGGTAATGACAGGGATTTTGTCAAATAAGCTGTGCAATAGTGATGTGTTCCTGTTTTCCAGGCAGGACATGGTCGAGATTTTTTGGAACCTCTCTCAGAAGCAAAAAAAGCAGGTCTAAAGCTGGCACTGCATCTTTCTGAGGTAAAAGGTTTTTATTTTGGTGCTTCTCTGTAATTATCATTTTGTGAAAATCTCGATGAAACTAGAATTACCTTCTGTGCATTTTGAACTTCTCAGGCTAAAGTATTAATGGTTTGAGACTTTTGACAATAGACAAGAAAACAAGTAGAAATCTTCAACCCTTTGTTCTAAATCTGAATAGCCAGATTATTGCTTCTTGTACTGTATCTATTGTGGGTTTAGGTGTGAAATTGAAATTAGGAGCTTTCTAAGAGATCCACTGCTTTCTTCTTGGTATTATATTAGAAATCACGTGTAGTGAAATCCACAGTTTGATGAACAGTGAGCTCTGTTAGTTCCACTGGTATCAGTAGAAAGAGTTGGCCTTCTGCTCAAATGGTGGCTGGAATTGGCTCTGAGAAGTCAATAAATACTGAAGATAGTTATTTTTTCAGGAAGTTAAGCAGGACATATGATATCATCAGTACATTTATACTTGTTTCTATTTCACTAACACTTTATTTCAGATAAGAGATGCTGTGAAAGTAGAATTGAAAATCCATTTTAATTATATAATGTGCTGTTTTATGCTGCCTTGACAGAATATGAAATATGTCCTCTCTAGATTCCAAATCAAGAAGAGGAGACCAAGATTCTCCTGGGCCTGCCTCCTGACAGAATTGGACATGGAACATTTCTTAATTCTACAGCAGCAGGTTCTGAAGAGATAGTGTCACTGGTTCAGGAGAATCATATACCTATTGGTAAAGAAAAAAATATTTACCATTACTTATCTCTGGATATCAGAACAGGATATGTACTGCTGATCTAGTGACATCAGTTTGTCTCTGACCAGAAGTGACTTGGACAAATGTTACAATGAGACTTGCCCATAAAGGTACACTCATGACACATGTGGGGTTTTTGGCACCTTTGTGGCAGCAGACAACAGCTGATGTCTCAGAAGGAAGCGAAACCAAATCCTAAGTTGTCATTACTGTACAAGATTGTGTGGTGGTTCTGTACCTGGTTTGCAAGCTCCCTAAATTTTATACCCCAAAGAAACTGGTTAGCAAACTTTTCTCAAAAGAAGTTATCAAAGGTGCGTAGAAAATCAAGGAAACAACAGTAGCTGATTTAAATTTTTATTCAGAACCTTTCTAACCCATGTCAGTTAACATGTCTCTTGTTTTAATATATGTCCTCATTTATTTTTCTGTTTTTCCCTTAGAATTTTGCATGACATCAAACATAAAATCTCAGACAGTGCCTTCCTGTGACAAACACCATTTTGGATACTGGTACAACATGGGCCATCCTGCAGTGCTTTGTGTAAGTTTTTTTGATTTTTAAGCATGTATTTAGGCAAAGGGCTAAACTTGTGAAGTTGGAGAAATCTTTCTCTGTTTATGGATCAGAACTCACTTACAATTTCTGACCTTGTAGCAAATAATTTTCTTTTAGGAAATCATAATGTTCTGATTGAGAAATGCTTTTAATTCAAATGGGAATTGCTAGTATTTATCTTGGTTCTATTGTAAAGCCAGGCCTTTTTTCTGTAGGATAAGATGATCAGCTATACAAGCAGTGAACTTCATAGCTTTTTGCACAATGGCAGATTTCTCTTAAAACCCATGGCTCCAGCGCTTGCATATGCAGCTGTGCTTACCTGGCTGTTCATTGTGTTAGGTGAGCGCTCCTGAGTTCTCTTGATAGCTCATTAAGGTCTTTAATCATTGAAGTACTTGTGCTGCCATTGACAGGGTTTTACTATTATCCTGTTAGTTTAACCCCCATAATCCATAGCACTAAGTATGTATGTATGTATATATTATATATATAAACATGTGCTTATCTGGGGAAAGGGAAAAGAGAAATAAGACCTGCACATACTGACATACCTTGAATATATGCAGCATTTGCTAGCCATCTTTCTAGCAATTTTAGTAGGAAATCCTATTTTCTTGATAAACCATGCTATCATTTTAAGAAGTTTTCTTATATGTTTGAATAATTTATTCATTTTTAGTGAAAATAGGGCAAATAAAGAATGAAATAACCATGCATAGATGAAAGAACAGTAGAATAAATTGTGAGACAGCAAGATAAAACTAGTTTGTATGTATAGAAAAAAAACTTTTTGAAATAGAGGAACTAATTTAAACTTTTTTATTTCTTTCCTTTCAATTTAACTCCAGACTGATGATAAAGGCGTCTTTGCAACTGATCTATCCCAAGAATATGAGCTGGTTGCAAAAACATTTAATCTGACTCAATCACAGATGTGGGATCTTTCCTACGAATCAATCAACTATATTTTTGCTTCAAATGCAGTAAAATCCAAGCTAAGGGAACAATGGTGTAAGCTGAAGCCAGCTCTGTTTGATTAATCAAACTGTTGTCCTAAATAGCTCCGTTGTATTAGCTGAGTTAATAAGATTTTTTAAATTAAGTCCCTGGCTTTTTTCAGACCTCAGGGTTTTAAACCCAGCTATAAACTGCCTGTGCAAGATTAAGGCAACTGGAATGCATCCCTTGTTACTGGGGACAGAAGTAAATGTTCTTTTGGTAGTTGGGAAGGGCTCTCAACTAGTGACTAAAATGCCAAATATGTTGTCACCTTGTTTCTCTTGAGCTGATATGACATTTTAAAAAATACTTAGTTGAAATATGTCATCGTAATATAAACATTTGAGAGCTGGAACAAAATGAAGGCAGAGCTATTGTTGTTTAAAACATCTCTGTTGTCAGCAGTCTGCCAAGCTGTTTGAATGTGTGGTGTGTATTTTTGGGGTTTGTATTATTTTCAGGTTTTGAGCTGTTGACTGAATGTGAAGACAGAAACAAACTCAGGGAGAACAAAATATTCATCCCAAGGAATTAATATTGTATCTGGCTTTATTGCTGTACATGTATGATTGAAGCTGTGTGGATTGAGTAGCACATGGGGATCTCTGCTAGTGCTCTGGGTGCTGGTGGTGTGTAGGCACTTAAAAATCTTGAATGCCTTCAGTAACTGAGCTACTTGGCAAAGTGGTCTCATTCTTAAAATGTTTTTTAGAATTGCTGTTTGTTGTGTAAAAAAAAGCAATAAAAATTGCCTCAAGCTCCATGTTTTTGAAACCACCACTTCAAGGTGTGCATGTGTGTGTTTGAGCTCTAGAGAAGAGAAGCAGGATTCTGTGGGGTGAGTCCTGCCTGCCAGCCTCTCCCCTGCTGCGCTGGCAGCCCCTGTCTCCCCCTGCCCTGGGCAGCCACAGGGTTCACCCTGCCCTCTCCAAGCACCTGCCCGTGTGTTCTGCTGCTGAGAGCTACAAAGTCTGTGAATGTGCACATGCTGCAGTTTGTGTAATGGAAGTCAGGAGGTCACCTGGAGGATTCCATCTGGGTGCAGTAAAAGAACCAGAAATGTACGTGGGTGGCTGAAGAGCAGCACACAGAACTAGGATTTCTGTTTATAGGAGTCAACTGTGTGTTACTGCAGTTATTTACACAGCAGAAATGTTACACTTAGGCAGTTGGACAGGATGTGGACTTCTGGAATGAAGAATCACCATCTGATGAGACCTTTATTGTGCACAGTTCCCAAGCTGACCATTGCAACTTGAAACGCTCTTACTGTCCCTGGGCTAGTTTTCCAGAGTTTAGCTTTTGTAAGTAAAACTGCAGTTTCCTTCTTTGACTTCATGTAATATTATATTTAATTTTAACTTAAGCACTTCTTGCTGAGCCTGCTTGTCAAATTCTGAGTTAGCAGTGACATAACCACTGTTTAGTTTGTAATATCGTATAAAAATGACTGTGACACAGTGAAGCATGACCACAGAATTAACCATCAGTAAAGGGCCAGAGAAGGTTTTTCTCCCTGAATGCAATGGAAATTTTGAGTAACTACTACTAGAATTTCATGTGGTATAAGATGAGGTTTAAGTTATTTTTTCATGTGTAGCTCAACTTATTTTTAAAGTAAACAAAATAGATTTAGAGTTAATATTTTTATTTCCATCTAATTATACAAGAGAACATTTACAGAGCAGTCTCCAGTGCTGAGAGTCTTTACTCATGAAAATGCACACTGGTCCTACTGAACAATACTGCTTTGGTGATGTACGTGAGAACAGCTGCTCCCTGTGGCATTGGTTTCTCAGTTCCTTCTGAGGCAAACACAGGAAGTCTTCAAAACCTCAGCTTCTTATGGTGAGACTGGTAACATTCCATAGCTTTTCATAATACAACCACTAAACCGTAAGTACACACTGCTCCTCAGGATTCTAACTTGGTGAATAATGTACTTACATCAATGATTTATATCATTGAATATTGAATATTTAGGTGTTTCAAAATAATACATTAAAAAGAATGGATGCAGGTAAGGGCCCTGCATTAGCTAAGTGATTCAGCTAATTAAAAGGCTGGCACATCCCTCCTGCGAGGCTGAGAGAGCGGGCACTGGTTAGATTGGAGTGGAGAGGGCTCTGGGGAAGGATCTCATCAAGGTTTTTAAATATCTGATGAGAAGAAGTAAAGAAGATGGAGCCAGGCACTTCTCACTGATACCCAGTAACAGGAAAAGGGGCACAGACTGGTTCTGTGTGGGTGGTTGAACATGGGAACACATCACCCAGACAGGCTGGAGAGTTGTCCTTGTAGATACTCAGACTTATCAGTGGCTTGTAGCTTCAGCAAAGGAGGTGGACTGGGCAATCTCCAGAGATGCCTTCCAACCTCACCTGTTCTGTGAAGAAAATATACAAATATACAAATGATAAAGTCTCTATATAAATACAAAAGCTTTTAAAATTAAATACTGACTTAACTGAGTCACTCAAGTGACAACTTTTTTTACCAGGCTTGGTCACCAGCAGTTGGCTGATTTGTGAAACTGTTTTTAAAGAATAGCCTATTCACCCTTCATAGCCTTCCTTCTTTCACAGCCATTGTGGAATCCTTTGGTGCCATCAGGACCTTTAGGCAGCCGCAGCACTCCTACAGGGAGACCGTCTGCATTTTGTATTTTCCGAGCCAACATGGGACTGCTGACAGGACTCTTCTCTTGTGTCAGAGTTTGGGCTTTTCTTCTCTGCACCCAGGGGCTCCCAGAAGGAGTGATGCTGCTATCTGAGGAATAATCAGTGTACTTCCTTGGAATTTCAGGGCTAGTGCTTAGGTTAAGCTTGCTGTCTTCAGCCAGCGGAGATTTTTTGGTTACTTTTCTTAGTGAAGATGGACTGTTCCAAGGACTTGATCTGGGTGACATATTAGGACTCAGATGGTTGTTTGGGTGGATGATGGGGCTCAAACTCCTCGTAGTATTTGTGGTGGTACATTTGCGTCCTGACAGTGGTGATGTAGGATTGCTCTCTGGGTCAGAAGAGCTATTTGCTGAAGATTCATCACCAGCAAACTGAAGTTCCTCAACTCTCTTGTTAAGGGATCGAGTCTTCTTAAGGCTCTTGCTGGTATCTTCATCACGGTTCTTGTCTTTGGGAACTTTTTTCTTTGGTGGCTTCATGCCTATTAGGACAACTTTCATGCTGGTCTCTTTGTTTTCAGCACACATGAAATCATGAGCACGTACGGCAGCTTCTACTTCTTCAAATTCTATAATTGCACATTCCTGGGTTCCCAGCTGAGTGTACCGATTGCTGACCCTCCTGATATCAGGTGGGAGATCCCTGCCAGGCTTGAGAATACGAACTGATGAAATGACACCAAAAGTTACAAAGGCTTTGAGGAGATGCTCCATTATCCTTTCTTGCATGCATCCATTTTCTTCTTTGTTAAGGGCCTGCAGCTCAGAAATCATGTGGATATCATATACCAGTAGCATCCTGGTAGGGACATTTTCACTTGGAAACACTGGAACTGGAGTATTTCTTCGAACCTTTTTGTTATCATCATTGAGCTCCAGAGTGTTTGAGTACTTCAGTGCATAGGCTGTGGTTCTCCAGTCACGGGTAAGGTGTTTCACCTGTGGGACAGACACAGGTTAAGCACCACAACTGAGCACACCCAATCAAACTAATCACTGAATTTTAAGGCAGGTGCAGGCTTCAGTCCACAAACAGAAACCTGGATTTAAGTTTCATGTAGCAGGCTTACTGAAAAAACAGTTTTCGTGCTATAATGGGCATCAGTGAGCTCCTGTCCTTTTGAATCTAATGAAAACAGGAACTGGCACTAAAGCTCAAACTGGAAATCATTACTACATCTGAAAGCCTGCTCAAGTAGTGCTTGGTCATTCCACATCTAGGCTTGAACCATGATCGAAATGTGTGTTCTAGGGAGGTTATGTTTACCAAAGAAGTTTTGTTAAGTTTAGGTCTTCATTGTATTGAACTCATCTGTCCTCCCTCAAAAATCTTGGTCTAAAAAACACCCCAAACTTTTCAGCTTTCATTAAATGTTTATAAAGAGTTTATCTGTTACCAATATAACCTGTTTGAAGCAGGCTGAAGAAATGGAGAGTACCTTAATTTCTAGACTGAATAACTCTGCAAAATTATGAGATTTAAAATCTTGACAAAGTGTTTCTAGTGTAACTCTAGAAATCAGTTACATACAGTTTTACATAGGTCTTTCTAATGCAAGGAGAAAAAAAAGAAAAAAAGAATAAAACTCACTTCAAGTTTAAGGGACTTCAATTACCACATAATTTTACTACACTTCATTTTTGGTTCTCCATCCAAAAATCAGATTCACTGTCCCTTCTCAGAGACAGGAACGTGACTTTACCAGGACTACCCAGCTGTTCATGAGTAGCTGCTGTGGAAATTAATTTTATCTGATGTCCTCCTAGCTCCAAGAATGATAATTTAAAAGCATACAGGTTTTTAAGCCAATGATTTCCTTAGCCAATCATCAATGAGTTCAGCAGTTAAAGTTCTGGGTGAGTACAAACCTAACCATCATAGCAAAACCAGGCAGATAAAGACTATAAAGCTGCCTGTATAAAATGTTACTTTAATCTCTTCTACTGTTTTTAGAGTCATCAGGCTTCC
Source organism: Rhabdornis inornatus (assembly GCA_013397075.1). NCBI lineage: Eukaryota > Metazoa > Chordata > Aves > Passeriformes > Rhabdornithidae > Rhabdornis > Rhabdornis inornatus. The sequence continues at coordinate 1,691,597 of VWZS01008407.1, read as the reverse complement.
ATGAAACCCTTCAAGTCTTAAAAAGTTAGCTTACCTTCTTAAATGAAGTGAGGAGTTTAACACTGACATAACCCATCTTATTTCTTCTCACATGCTTCAGAAGGAAGGCATCTTTCTCAAGGTTCTCATCTGAGAAGTAATATTCAATCTGTGCTATTAGCTTTTGGATCAGGTCATTTTCTGGTGGTTTCCAGTTCTGGTCAGAGTCATCATCATTTTCCCCACCACTGGAAAACATTTAAATCATTTTATCAGCAGATCTTCATCTTCTATTAGTGGATTCCAATAGCCTTTCAAAATGAAAGGCCATAATCATTATGTTGGTTCCAACTGACTTTATATGTGGGCACTGGACAGGTATCACCCACCAGCTGAGCCAGTGGGCTAGCTTGGAGAATGAAGCTTTCCAGTCAGCATAAGGAGTCAAGTTCCTGAGCTCATTCCAAAAGCTGATCTCAGTGCAGAACAATGAGACATCTACATAAGCTTGAAAGCACTGCCAACTCAAATCCTCCACCAAAACATGTAATGAAGGTGCACTGACACTTGGTACTATACAAAGTTCCTCCAGTGACAGTGTTAAATTTTTCAGTATTAAACATAGGCCTGACCTTTATGTGCTTTGTGAGTAGTCACATACCAGAGAATGAATATTCCAACTGGATGCAGTCATGATTTCTTAAGCCTCTTCACTGCATGAATGCAGGAGCTGATATCCAGAGAGTAAGAAGGACTGACAGCACTGTTGCATGTTATACAGGTCACTTCCAGAGTGACAGAGTAACATAACCAGCATTTTACTACAGGGGCTAAACCTGCCAGCCCATATACCTCAGGAACAGGTTTATATGCAGACATGCAGGTTCCTAAGAAGTCATTCTCATTTCTTCTCTTTACCTCCCATCATAATGTCTGGGTACCTGGGCAAAATGGAGCACTGTTGAGCATCCTATTCCTCAGAAAATACTGCAGCCCTGGATTCGAGGTAAACGTCTTGCCACGTGCAGTTACAGCAACATGTTTGTTGCTGCAATAGAAATTTCCATTTACGTGTGACTAAAATAGAAAAGTCTATCTTAAGTCAGAGTCATTTTTTCAAGCTGTTAGTGGTCTAGTTTTGTTGTGGGATCATCATCAAAGTTTCTGTTAAAAAGAAATAAAATCATCCACTAAGTACTCCATGAATAATGTATTAGTTTGGTCTCCCGGGTATGTTAGCAATGAAAAGAAGGAGCCATGCATTTCCCCAAAATTGTCTTAAGTGGCTTTTGCAGGCTTTGAAGTCCTTAGGAAAAGGAGCAGGCATCACACTGGAGTGCTGTGAGGCCGATGTGGCAGGGAGGATGCAGCTGCTGGATGCCCTGCCCTGGGTAGTTGTGTCCAGGGCTGATGGAGGCAGTGGCTGCAGTACTGCGGCTGTGCTGCTGTCTGGACAGAGTGGTTAGGTCACTGGGCTCTGCACAGGAACTGTGCCTGCTCCTGGGACAAGTTGCACTAATTCTCTGGGACATGGCTTTTTGAAACTTACAGTAAATTTAGTTGTTATGGTTCTTCTGATGATAGGACAACACATCAGATATATGTGGATACTCACTTGCACAATCCTAGAAGTCCTCCTGTTAAAAATCTCCCTATCCTTCAATAAGGTACAGTTCAAAGGAATGACAAGAATGAGAGAGCAAGACAAAGAATTGATGTTATTTGGCAAAGGCAGGAGGATAATAGATGAAGCTATGATTAAGATGGTAAAAAATATCTAATGCCCAGCTGTGGGTGCTGGTTTCAGAAGGAAGCAAAAACCAATGGTGTTTATTTTTCATTCGTGATAGTCCCTTCCCACTGCTTCATTTACTACTGATTCAGAATTGGTCTGGGTACAAGAAGTTTGGAACATTTCAGCCTTTTTACAAATCCACACTCTGCTAGAAAAAGCTTGCCTTTAGTTCAAGATCTGGCTTACTTTTAGGAATTTATTAGCACAGATATTTGCAGATGTTTGTTTAGAGACAAGAGAGGGTGTTGTGCTTTGGAAAACAACAAAAATTAATGGCATGTTTGCAGAGATTGGCACCATTCCTACCTACAGCGTTAACACACTGAATTCAGGGTGAAACAGGCCTCATTTCACCTCTCAAATATTGGGCACAGTTTGACCTATATGCCATTTCTATGTTTGGCAGACAAGTCAGCTTTTACAGAATCTCATGGGCTTTTACAACAGCCCTCGCTAAAGGCTGTATGAAAATAGTACCTCCAATAGATACAGAAGTTTGTAATTAGATCCATATTAATCTGTGATAATTATCAACTGCTAGCAACTCTAGGGTATCAACTGTATCACAAAAGTAGTTGATAAATAATTTCAGTCAACATTGACAAAGAACCAAACCCTAGTAATTATTCACAACTTTATTTTTTTATTCAGAGCTTTGTTATGATGTGCTTATAAAACAGAATGAAAAACAATATTTTAACATGGTGACTCATCTGGCCATTAGTCACACAAGAAACTGAACATCTACAGAAAGAGCAGATTTGGAATTTTAAATATTAAGATTCACAAATAATATATTAAATTATTTGGATAGCATCTAACCTTCTGAAAATTTTTAGCTGAGTCTCCAAATGTATTGTATTAATGAGCACTATGTGGCAATCTAATTTATAACTTCCAAGAGTACAATCACTCAAAGGCAGTCCACGTTTGTTAACAAAAACATGAATACAGTACTGGGTGCCTACTGATGGCGAGTTGTCTGCAACCTTCAGCTGGAGAGTGAGATGGCTCTTTCCCAGCAGTTTTAGATCATCCCTAATAATTTTCCAAATGTTTGTAAATAATTTCCTATCATATGCTGCATTCCCAAAAAGGAAATCCTTAGGTGAAGTTATATGTAAATGGCAGAAGCACGTCTAAACTTCATTCACCTACTTTAGTTGCAGTCTTTAGAGTTCTCTCCATGGCTGTACATCTGTTTACAAAAAAACAACCTCCACAAGGACTGAATATACATCAACACTGTCAGCAAACATTTCTGAAGACATCACCTACTGCAGAGGATTAAATAAGTGACACTTAAGAGTAGCTATTGTCTTCCAAAGATTGAAAAAATAACCATGTTTTTTTTCCTAGTCTAGGCCAGGGCTAGAAGCTCTTCACAAGTAATACTATCATAGATAAGGAATGTAAATAATAGCCCGATTTTAAGAAATCTACATATTTATAAAAATACAGCATAATATATGATTGTGGAATAACTAAACTGACTCAGTTTAAAAAACTTAACTGTGCCTAGCTATGTTCAACTCCTGTTTCTGTAGTCCATAGTTCACAATTTTGGCAGCTACAGAAAATTTCTTGCTCCCCTACTACCCCACTGTAATCTAAAATAATACATCGCAGTTTATTCTGAGTCAATGCTTGGTATGAAGTTAAAAAGTCAATTAGAAACAATCAATGTTTAAACAGAATACTGGATTTCTTGCTACTGTACCTAAATCTTTATGTGACAATTTATTACTCCATCTGCAGCTTTAGTACAAACCACAGGATGAACTACAACTAGTAGAGCTTTGTCTCTCTGCGGTTTGCTGGCACAAAAATCCTGGATGATCGTTTTACAAGTAAGAGATTCTGGTAAGCATCAAAACTATTTCAGACCACCAAGCCAAAACGGGCAAAAAGAGGAAAAGAACCCAAAACATCAAGCCCCCCAAAAACCCTCCAAAACACAGTTGCAATTAACCCGCAAAATCCTTCTGTAAAACGCAGTGAATTGGAAATGTGGGGGCATCGCAGGCGATGGGGGAGCCCCGGCGCCGGGCCCGGCAGTTCTGGACGCAGCCCGGGCGGAGCTCTCGGCGCGGGCAGCTCCCTCCCGGCCGGGTGTCCGTGCTGGAGCTTCCCCGTGTCTCCCACGCGCCCCTCGGCGTTGCATCAGCCGGGCCCGCTCCGTTCCGGGGCTGGCGGCGGCGGCCCCGCTGCTCGCCCCGCACAGCCCCGCCCGCACCGCGTCCCCCTGCCCGGGGGCTCACCTGGAGCGTCCGCAGCGCCCCGAGTCCTCCTCGCTGCAGCTGGGGCACGGCGCTCCGCCGCCCCCTTCCTCTTCCTCTTCGTCCTCCTCGTCCTCCTCGGCGGCCGCCTGGACGGCCACTCGGATCTGCACGGGGCCGCTCCCCGCCGGCTGCTCCGGCTCGGCCGGCTGCGGCTGGGCCATGGCGCTCCCCGGCCGGGCTCAGCCCGCCGCCACACCAGCGATGCCCCGGGTTGCGACAGCCGCCGGGCCGCCTCCCCTGCTGTCCCCCCCGTCCCCTCCGGCTGGGGCGGCGCTCCCAGCTCCACTCCCCCGGCGCGCCCGCACGGCAGCGGGAGGGTCCGACCCTCCTCCAGCCGTGCCGGCCCGGGGTCCGCCGGGCAGCTGAGTCCTTCTCCTTGACGGCTGAGCAGGGACCGCTTTGGTTTCATCGGGAAACAACGGGCTCCTCAGCGCAAAGCAGCGTCTCAGCTTCTCTTCTCTTGGTACAACCTTGGGGCTCTGCCGCTGCTCCCTGACCAGAGCGTTGCGTTTTATCAAAGTCAGAAAGGTTTCGTCGGGGAAGAGTGGTTTAAATGCCGAGGGTGAGATTTGGAAATAAGATACACAATTCAACAAGGACGTGATTAGATACGTGTTGGTTTTGCAGAAGAGTCTCCTCTATAGTTCTGCATGGCGCTTACACAGAATAAAAACGTTGCCCCTTAAGAACTAATTAAAATAGACGCCCTTTTTCTGAAACACTTAGGCAGTGATTATTTTGAGCTTAAGGCTATTGCACGATATTTCAGTGGACTGTTTCAGCTACTAAAGTGAAATTAACATTCATATGCTAGGTGCTAGAATCAAAAGCTTTTCAATTTACCATGTAAATACTTATTCTTCACTCAAGGAAGATTTTTTTTTTCAATACTGTCTGTACCCAAACTGCTAAATGATCTTTAAGGTTAAAGATCTAAAGATTAAATCTAAAGATCTTTAGATCTAAGATCTGAAACTTCATTTGTGGCATCCTTGTTTATGTCTGCATTACTTCAATATTTTCTTCTTAAAAATTTGGATGAACAAAAAGTGAGACTGCACTCAGGGCCAGTTCTTCTCATCATTGTGGCAAACTCCTCATGAGTCAGGTTTGCTGGCATGGACGTTCTGATACTGCCCTGCCTCAGGCTTTGGCTGATTTTTAAATGTGTCTTAAGCCATAAAGTATTTTGTTTACGAAATATGCTTACAAGCATCACTAACCAAATCTCTAGTTCTCTGCTAATGGAACATTCTGTAATATGTCTTGCGTAAGGCATCACTTTGCTATTTATTTCACTGGACACAGCACTACAAACACAAATTACACATTCTAGGCAAGAATATAGACAGGGACTGTGGGTCAGATTTTGTATGAGTTCATGGAAGTTGTTTGCCTCCTTGGGCACAAACAAGGAGTATGAACAAAGAGCTATTTTATGCTACAGCTACCTCAAATGCTGTTTGAGAGGGACCTTCCAGTTTATCTGATATATCTTTCTGTCAGGGTTAAGGGAACTTGATTTTATAGGAAAGGATACTAGATGCGTTTCTTTGTTGTACCAGTGGTCGCAGCACAGAACTGGCCTTTGTCCAGATGAAGACTGATGTAATTTCAAACGCTGTGTTGATTAGGTCTCCATTGAAATTACCAGACTAGTGTTTTTGGGTTTGTTTGTTTTGTTTTATTTTCCTGTTAATATAACAGTGCTCTATAATGCTTAACTTCCAGTAGAGATATAGCACTATTTGTAAATGTAGCGGAACTTAAAACTAAATGTATTAATGTAGACAAGTCCCTTGGAGGGAAACCCATGGCTCACTGGTACCCAGTAAACATCATAAACCCGTGAACCTCAACTGCATGACCAAAATCTACACAGATTTCTTATAGTGCATTTATTGTTGGTACAACATTGTCTACATACCATTAAAAAAAACTAAAAAAAAATTTTGAAAACCACAAAAACACAAAAAAACCAACCACATATTTGTGGAGAAAGGATAGTGCAGGAGGAAATTCTTCCCAATGAGTTTCAGATGTACTGACTACCAGGGAGTGGAAACATCTGTGCCCGGCCAATTGGTTTAGAGAATGTAAAAGAGTGGGTGAGCTGGCCACTAGATACAGGCACTTGCAGATGGAGCTGGAGTAAGAGCAGGAGGCTGCTGGCTGTGAGGAGGTAAGGGACATGCAGTTGTGTAAGGGACAGGTAAGGTAAGAAGATGTGTAGGGACAGTCAGGATTAGGCAGCCGGGTAAGGGACAGGTTTGGGTTAGCCTGTCATGCAGAATGAAAGGAGTCAGAGGTATGTGGGACTGCCCATGAGAAAAGGAATCAGTGCAGTGTGAAGCTGCCAATATAAGGAGTCAGAGCTATCAGAGAGAGGCCTGTATGAAAAGGAGTCAGAATTGCATGAGAAAAGGGTCTGAAAAAGAAAACGTGTAAGAATTTGTGAATGAAGACGGGTGGGAGCGCCAGTTAAAGGGTAGGTGGTGATACCAGCCCTGTCCATCGTGACTAAATTGTGACATGTATTTTGCATATCTCACAAAATATGCCTTAATTACATTATTCTTCTGTCAGCCTTTCAGCAGATGGAAACTAAAATGACAATACAAGAAGCTAAACCTGGAATACTTATTCTTTTGTGTGGTCAGGAATTGGAATAGGTTGCCCAGGGAGGTGTTTAAGAGCATCTGGATCTGCACTGAATCGTGTGGTTTGTGGTTTAGGGGCTAGAGTTGCGGTGCTGGGTTGGCTTTGGGACTTGATGATCTTAAAGGTCTCTTCCAACCTTGATGATTCCATGATTGTAACTGGGGAAGACACCACGAGGCAATTCACAGCCCTTCCACGGACTGACAGCCACACCCTTACTTCTCTAACCACCAATTTCTTGATGTGTGTATTTAAAAGCATCCACTACACATCAGTCACGGCTTTTCACGCACAGCCACTTGCTCGTAGAGTTCAGAAAAATACGATCACAATAGCGGCTTTTTAGTGTGGGGCAGCGGGCTGGGGGTGACACCGGGCACAGCAGGATGACCACAGAGCGCCACGTCCGTCTCTTTGTCCATCCGTCCGTCCCCGTCCCCTCACGGTTTCCCGCCCTTGGCACCGCCTCAGCCGGGCGGGGCGGAAGCCGCGGTCGCCGCGGTAACGCGGAGCCATTTCCGACAGGGCGGCGGCGGCGGTGCGGGGCCGCGGGGTTGTTTGGGGCCGCGGAGCTCCGAGAGGCCGCCTGGGGCTGAGGGCCAGCGCGGGGCCGGGTGCCAGCGGGCCATGGTGCCCAGCAGAGGCCGCACGGGCCGGGGCCCGCGGGCCGCGCCCGCAGCGGTAGGTGCTGCCGGGGCTGGGGGAGCGGCCGGGTCGCGGCTCCCCCGCAGCGTTTGTGCTGTGCCGGGGCTGCATGGGGGAGACGTCTCGGTTTTGTCGCATAAACAGAGCTCAAGGACTAGCGCGTTTTGTCTTTTGGAAATACAAGGCGTATTGAAATGTAAACACTTGTTTTCTTCATACTGAGAGTTGTATCCTCATGGAAGTCACTCTTCCAGTGTATTTTTAAAACTAAAACCAGTGTGATTTTTGTAAACTAAAAATTTAGTGTTACTCGGAGCTGTGATGTGTTCTTCATAGTATTTTGCAAAACAGTTCTGTTCTTAGCAGGTTTTGCTGTTGAAAATAGCTTTATTGTTTAAAAAGCAGTTGTATTGATATGTAATATCAATATTGCAATCAGCAATTGTATTGCTATTTCTGAGAAATGCAGCATTTAATTTCATTTCCTTCCAATTTGCAGGTTAATAATTGTGGTTTCCAGCTGGTCATCCAGACCTCGTCAATACCAGAAAAAAACAAACCAGTAATTATTACCTTTCCTTGGATAGTTATATTAACTAATGTAGTTGTGTGATACATTACAAATTTGCATGCTGTCAAATAGGAATTAACTTTTCAGTACTCATCTGTTGACTTACAATATCTAATGTATCTAACAGTATTTTGTTAATTTATTTAATCCTATTAAAAACACATAAAATAAAAACACGGGGTTGTACTATAGCCTGACATAAGCTTAATATATATATATATAATTTCTTGATCTTCTGTCTGTACTTCTCTCCTGTAATTGCAGTATTCTTCACAGGGTGGGGTTTGTTTTTTATTTATTCTGTCAACTGCATATAAATGTACTGGTAACTTCCATATTTTCATTTTGGTTTCCAACAGTGAAGCTTTTTAGTTTACTGTCTTAAAAGAATGAATACACCTTTTACTGGAGAAATTACTTATTCTCTTTTTCAAAGCATTTGTAGGAATTCCTGAGAGCTGCTGTTAGTACCAAGGTTGTGCTTGTCTGTGTAAAGACATTATTTGCATTTGAAAACTAAGATTTGTCTATAATATTGTGTTACAGTTTGAATTCAGGATAAATAAAGAACAGTCCTCTTTCCACAATAGACTTCTGCAGCATGATCTGGAAAAAAACTACTCAGGAAGACAAGGTAATATTCCATAGGGTTTGGTTTGTTTGTCTTTTGTATCTGTTTAATTATTTTAAAAGTAAAGGAAGATTGTGTGACTGTGACTTGGCTACAGTAATTCAAGTAATTACTTTGCATCATGTCCTGAACCCACTATGCTACTGCCTGGCTTTTTTCATCCTTTTTTTCCCTCTCATGGAAGAGCATTTTTTCTTCTACCTACAAAGCCACAAGCTATCAAGTGCCCTACTGTACATTCCTTCAGTGGCCACACAGTTGTCTAAAGTAACATTTTACTGGATGTTTAGCATTTTAATATATTTAGATAAAATTAGTTTCTAATTTAGAACCATGATATTAAGAGAGTTTTTCTATTGTGCTTGGGTGCTCTTGGCTTTGCAAAGCAAAATATTGGTGATCTCACTGCCAGCTGTGGTGAGGACTGGAAGAGACTTGAAACAAGCAACGTGAAACTTCTTGCCATGTTGCTGCTGCTTGCCTGTGATTAGTGTGAGTGGAAGACCAATTTAGTTATCATGGCAACTCTTTATTCATTCTGGTAAAAAATGAAGGCCAGCAGCCATTCAGAATATGTTGACTTTTAAGGGTACTATACAACTTATGGAGTAAATATAGGTCTGCAGGTTTTTTTTGTTCCCTGTGCAGGAGACCTAGGAGTGTTAAGTCCTTTAGTGAGTAACAAGCATCTCTGTTTCCCAGTACCATCCAGTCTGGTTTGACATTGAAGCAGAGTACAGGTTCTTTATCAGGACTTGGGGAGATTTCTATTCACACCCCTACAAAATCCAGAGCCTGATAAAACACCCATGTTTTTAGTTCACATGCTTCAGGTAACAGTGGAAACTTCTCATTAGTCTCTCTGTCTTTTACTGGACTTTACCTTAGCAAAGGTGTTTCCTAGTGCTACCTTTGGGTGTTAAAGAGGTCAGTAGATCATTGTCAGGAAACCACTAGAAAGCTTTTTCAAAAACATAATACAGGCATTTAAATGAATGCTTTTTATAAATCTTCCTTTAATGAAAGAGCAGCAATAGGGATCTTTTACATGTCTTTAGGAGGATGGCAGTAGAAGAAAAAAGGTCACTTTGCTGCCATCCTGTCATGTTTCAGACTGATAATTTCAAGTTTCTGGTCTTATGTTTATTGGCTTTAAAACTTGTGACACAACTAAAGTAAGATTTTTTTTTTTTGCAACAATGTTAATTGATTTTAATATTTTTCATGTTTTTTCTAGTAGTTTTGATTTTGAAGGATGCGTAGAGGGTGTTGTTAGAGTAGCTAACGATAAAATTCAGAAGTAGCACTGAAAAGATTCTAAGTTGACCAACAAATTGTTTTACTCAAACAGGTTACTAATAGTATGTTTCAGACAACAATTGACTCATTGCTGTAGTAGTAAAAAGTTACCTTGTTTATTAAAGAATTGATGTTTTTCCTGGTGACATATTTATTTCAAGGAAGAAGAAAAAAAGGGCAAGCACACAGAAGTCAAGCCTATATTTTGCAGTAGTGTGCATGCACAATGATCTATTTTTGACTTAATATTTTTCAGTGGATCAGCTTCCAAATAAGCCAAAGCTCACAGAACACATTTGTTGATTAATTTTGCAGATATTTTTAGATGTCCTCCCTTTTTTCCTCTTATATTAATGAAATGCATAAGGATAAATAGCTTTATAAATATGTTTTCAAGGGCTGCCTGTTTCTTGATAATGGAGTGTAATACCAATGATCACCAACTATTTTGTGCACTTACCTTTGAAAGATTCTGCATTAATTTGTGGCTCAGTGGGAGTGTTTCAATATTTTGGTGCTTTATTTTCTAGTTCTGTCAGCATCTATTTGATCTGTGTCTTAAGTTGGGTAATACCTTCTTTAAGCTCAGATACTGAAACTGTGAAACAATTTTACAATCTTATGTTAAAATATCACTGGGTAATTCTAATCAAAATAAAGGCATTTACAAAGTATCTGCTTACAACAAATTGTTGAAAAAAATCTCAAAGTAAAGAAATGGATTTACTTTGGAAAGAAGATGTAGAGGGATATAGCCATAAACTAATAATACCGGTAAAGAAAATTGATAAATCATAGTACTGAATGAAGGCAAAAAGCACTTTCATACTTTACTTTTTATAAGAAAGAAAATTTTGCTTTTGTTGCCTGTAGTTTATGACGTGCATCTACAGAGAAGTAGTTCATCTATTTCTATGATTTTCCAATAGATAACATGAATTTTGGGAGCAGTTCATCAATAACATTTCCTGTATTGCAACGTACTGCTGAAGAAAAAATCCTGAACTCAGATCGACTTACCCTGGAAAGGTGAGAGGGTGATGGGGTGCATGTGCCAGAGCTCAGGGCCCTGCTCTGAAGTGACCAGAGCCCCCCTAATGGCTGCAGTCAGGGCTGGGCTTGGGCTCTTGGGTTTTGTGTCTGTGTGTTTTTGAGAGAACTGTGTCCCATGGAGAAACTCTGAGTGTCTTGTGATACATCCATACAGCAGTCATCTATGGCAGGCAGATTTCTCGTCTGAACAGGCTGTTCATGTGATAGCTGAAGAAAAACTTAACAGATTGTGAGGCTGCATCTGTTGGAGTTTTAATGTGGTCACAACACAAAACTTCCCCGTAGTTTCCATGAAACAAGCAAATCTCTGAGAAGAGAGGTGTTCAGAAAATTTTGGAAGTATTTCTGCTATATTTTCAGGCTAATTTTTTAATAAATAGGAGTTTTTGCTTTATCTACAGAATTTAATTAGCAAGCCTAATTAATGCTACCTTAATGTACTTTTCTCTGTTGAGTCAGAGTGGGTGAGCAGAAGGTGGATTACTGGTTTGGTACTTACTTATGTGTTGTTTTTTTCTTTTTTCTTCCAGGCAAAAGCTGACAGTGTGCCCAATTATTGATGGGGAAGATCACCTTCGTCTTTTGAATTTCCAGCATAACTTTATAACTCGTATCCAAAATATTTCTAATCTTCACCATCTTGTTTTCTTAGATTTATATGATAATCAGATTGAAGAGATAAGTGGGGTTTCAACTTTGAGATCCCTGAGAGTGCTTCTCTTGGGAAAGAACAGGTAAAAATAGTAAAACCTAACTAAGGCACTCTACCTCCCATGATGTAACAGCTGTGATTTCCCGTTGCTTGTTACAGTTTTCAGTTTGTGATGTTGCTGTCATACCTGTGAGACCAGCCCTAAGATTACCTAAGTGTCAGGGGTCCCACTGAGGAAGCACACAGATTTTGTGTCATGTTCTTCAAAACTTCCTTTCTTAGTAAATTTAAGCAACATTTCCCAAGTACTTCACATGTGTCCATCTAATCTTCTGTTTTGGTTATTAAATATGTGTTCTTAGATTTGTGTGGCATGTTGTGGAATGTCTTTTAAGATCAAATGTAGTATTAATTATTTATAACCTATAAAAAGTACTTCTGCCTGATATATTTAGCTGGGAAAAATATCAGACAGATGAGTAATGGATTTTAATGCTTACTTATTGCTTCTAGTCCTGTAGCCTTTAATTTTAATAATTTAATACATGTATTAAATAATAATAATAATCCATGTGCTCTGACTTTTAAAATTTTCCTCAATTTCTTATGCTCAGTAAAGTGAGAACTGGTGACCAGATTTCAGTTACATGCAGAGTATAAAGAATGTACCTCCTAATTCAGCCTGTATTCAAAACTGACAAGTTTCAATAGTGCAGTATGTTACTAGAGCTAAGAGCTTTTGTATTAAAAAAAATCTCACCTGTAGAAATCAATTTTGTTTATAGTAAAATGTTGGGGTGTGGGCACTACAATTTTAAAGTGCTTTGAGGAATTATTTTCCTTATTGTAACCACCCTGAGTGCAGTTTACCGTAGAAGTGTTGGGGTAGTCAGGACGTGACCTGCTCGTGAGTGAATGGTTACACATCAGACAGAGTTGTTACCAACTTGTTTTTGGCTTGATCTGTGTGTGATCTTTGATTACTCTTGAAGCAAATGTTTGATATACGTGTTTAATGTCATCAGCCAGTAGATGATGCTGTTGGATGTGTAATTGCCTAGGTTTGCCATCTGACAAAATGACAGGACAGAGAAGTTCTAAGACAATGACATTGTTAACTTTGATTTCTAGTGGAGCAAGTATTCCATCCTTTTCATCTTTCTAGAAGAACCACATAAATTCTGCTGCTATTGAATTATTGGCAGTCAGAAAAGAAGGTGATAGTCTTAAAGTCATACTCATTTATCTGTCAATTTCTTTTTTCATGGTTCAAAATTTTGTTATTTTTCTGTTACTCTTGTTAGTCAGTTAAAAAATACTTAATTTTGTATTGACTGGACAATGAAAGATGTTTTTAATCTAATATTAAACATAATTGTCATAATTGAAATCTTGCAGAATAAAGAAGATCTCAAATCTGGAGAACCTAAAAAACCTTGATGTTTTAGATCTTCATGGAAATCAGGTGCAGTACAATAACTTGATTATTTATATTTGTTGTGTAGACATCATGTATTTACTGTGTCTTTTGGTAAAAGACACGTTGTTTTGTGAGAGGGAACTGGTGGCAAGTTTTGCAGCTCTTGAGGTCACAGAAATCAGTAAGCTAAAAGGTGTCATGATGTTTATTTTGAATCTTTGTACCAGTCTCTTGTACTTTGAGTGCTGTACTTCAGGAAGGTTATAGTGATTAAAATGCTGTGTTAGCTGAGTGTAATGGCACTCACACCCACGCCTCAGTAACCCACCACAAGCACTTGTGATGTAGTTAAAGTAACACAGTCTTAGAACTGCTATAAAATTTTTAGTTATGATTGATTGCTGTTTCTACTGTTGGTGGCCTGACAAAACCAGATTCCCTGTATGCATGTAAAAGAGAAGAAAAAGACAAGTTAGCGCTGTAGGGGCTTGTTACAAGTGATGAAGTCAGTTTGTGGCTGCTTTGAATTCCATTAGTTGAACAATGTGCACATTGTACAGTGGCAGAGGCAGCCTAGGACCAGGTGATGGCATTGCCCTTGGACTCTTGGCCATCTCCAAACATATTCATTCACAAGTTTTTGTTTGGACAACACAGTCCTTTTTGTGTTGCTGTTGGAAATTTGATTGGGGGGGTTATGTTTTTCATAAAAATACTTGCAGACTAATGATGCAGCTGTGGCAGTCAGCGCACTTTCCCAGCACAAAGAAAGAAATCACTAATGAAAATGAAGCACATCTTGCACAAGTGATTGTGATGTAGATCTGGCCTTTTTTTGTCTTCAAGTATCTGTGTAACTCTCTTTACATTAACTGAACTTTTACTTGGACTTTTGGGCTGGTTGTTGCTGGATCACCTTTATAATGATAAGCTTATTTTGATCCAGAGAATGTAACAAATTACCCTATGTCAGGAACTAACATTAAATCTTGGAGTTCAGTAAGTTATTTTCAAAATGTTTTCATCATAAATGTAGATGTGAAGGGCACAAATGTTTAGAAATGGAGTTAATTATTTCCTTTTTTGGTAGGTTTAGTGTATTTCTCATGTAAAGACCAAATAAAGACCATGAGCTTATCTTCTGTAAATAAATCATCTTTCTCTTCCTCTCCAGCTCAAAGATAAACAAGCTTTCCTGTTTAAGTTCTTTTTTTCCCTGTCTTTGAGGAATTCAAAATTTAAAACACCAATCTGCCATCCATAGTATTAGTCATTTTTGAAGGCTTGATGAAGAAATGAAAGGAAGAAATGCTGTGTTTGGGAACATCTTAGTGGATTAATGCCTTGTTTTGAAGGCTGGGTTTTGTTGTTGTTGTTTGCTTATATAACACTGCATAAGGGAGCTCCTTTAACTATTTAGACTAGAAGGCTGCCAAAAATATTTATCTTAAAAGATATTTCTTCTACATTGTAAATTTCTGAAGAACAGACTTCAGCAACAGAATTGGCTTTGAGAACTTAAAAATATGGTTTCTCATGTTGAAGAACGCAGCAATTTTAACAACCACTGAGATAAGAGCCAGACTTATCTCAGTGGTGTTCAGCAAAAGGACAATAATCACTGAGCATTGTTAATTATGTACAGTATCTTACATGTTACCAGTGATCCCAGGCAAACACTGAACAATTAAATTCTGTGTATGAGTTATAGACAAGGTACTGGAGATACACTAGGTTAACTGTTATTAACATAGTAATATAGACACATAGAATTGGATAATTCAGGGAATCTACACATAAATTTTATGCTAGAATGCTTTAAATATGAAATGTAATTGGAATAATTTCCTGTGTTCTGTTTAATTGTGACTCATTTTTCTTAAGAAAAATTATGCAACCTGATTTTCTTTCGTGCATGAACTTCTTTTCATTCATCACAGATTTTCTTTTTTTTTTAAAGATGGAACTTTCATTTGTGCAATTTAATTATTGATGGATGATTATTTGGTGCATAACAAACTTTTTCTGAATTATATTTCATAGTGAGGTATTCAAAGATACAAGCAAATGAGAAGATAGTGTTTTTGTTCGCTGTTTACAAGTAGACTTTGTGTACTAATTTTTTTGATATTATATAAGTAGTATTTGAAACATCGATAAAGAAGTGATAATAGCTTTTATTATTTCTTACCTCATAGTCCATATGTAAAGCTTGTGTACCTCCATGTGTGTATACATAATTGAAACAGGCAATTCAGTAGAGCTAATCTTAAAGCTTAGCAAAGTGGTAAAGAGTATCTCTACTGTTGCTGATGAAATCATTATTTTTGCAATAGCAGTGAAATACCAGGATTAATATTCTAGACTGTGGCATTCTAGCCTGTAATTCTAGCTGGGCAGGCATCAGCAGAGGTCTGTGCTTTTCATGCCAACTGTCTGCTCTTGGGGTTGCTTTTAAAAGTCTCTCATTATAAATATGTTCTTTTAAATAGTGGTATTTTCTGTTCTTCTTGCTGTAATATTTTTGTATAAAATACACATAAGTTGTTTAATTAGCAGTTGAATCAAAAATTTAAGCACCTTGAATCAAAGGTTTAAGATGTTATTTAATTTTGGTCTAGCTATCTACTTTTGTATGCTTTTTAACCGAGAAATTGCTGAAATATCTTATAGCAGCATATTCCACTCACAGACTTACATGTACACATATATGTGTATGGATATATGGAAATTACCAACAAAATGGGGCATTCTCAAACTGTTAAATAATAGCTCTTCTGTTCCAGGAGCTGCTAGACACTTTCTGCAAAGTGGCATGGGCACACTTACCCTGATGTAAAGCAGCAGGGAGTTCCATGTCTGTGACACCAGGCACTTTTACTGCTCTGCACTTTGGCACTGTTGGCCTCTTGGAGGAGGAATGGTGTGCCTGGGCACTGGGTGCTAAAGGGGGCTTACAGTGGGACAGAAATTCTAATTCTTACTGACAGGGAGTGATACATGTTGGTAGCTCTTTGCACTGCCAAAACCTTGTGGCTGCTGAAGTATTTTCCACAGGAAACCCTGCTGTTTTCTTTCTGCCACCCAGCATGGGTTTCACTGAGGGTACCATAGGGATGTCCCTCGTGCAGTGGCTGTCCTTCTTCTCCCTGTGTGCAAGTCAGGCATAAATTCTGCATAGGAGCTGGAGGACAGATCCCACACTGCCATGAGAAATAATTATCTGGATAGACAGCCTTGTGTGGATCACTGGGAAATATTAAGAGCCAGAAATGAACCCATACTGAATTATCAGAGCAATAATCAATGCCTCAAAATACAATGGTATTTCTAGAAATAGAAACTGACATTAAGGATCATTAGCTATTATTGCTCTTTTTATGCCTTTTTTCTTTTGCTTTGTCATTATCACCTGAGTATTTAAAATAGGATATTAAGTATAAAAACAAGCATCTGCCAGCTGCCTGTTTACTGTAGTTCAGTCTTTGTTAGATCCCTCCCCTTTTTAATCCCAGGAAGATAATTTGTTTTTGCAGACAAATTAAGGCTCATCCATGCACAAAATTACCCCATTTTGGCATACCACGATGCCATCAGTGTTGTCTTGGTTTTATGTCTTCAAGGTTGTTGCTACAGAGCAGCACAGCTGAAATAACCTGATTTCTGATGGATAGAAGGAAATGTTGACTGAGTTTTACTGCAGGGTGAAGAAAAATGTGGGTGAATACTTGTTCTGGATCTCTGAGTATCACGGTTTAGAGAAACACAGGCAGACTATTGTGTGAAGCTGATAGTTCACGTATACTTCCAGAAAACTTGTGTGCCATATATATAATTTTATATCCATTATATCCATATAAAACACGGTGTGCATGTTTATTGTATCTCTGACAGATTGCTAAAATAGAAAACATTGGTCATTTAAGTGAGCTGAGAGTGTTAAACCTTGCCAGAAACCTCCTAACTGTTGTAGAAAACCTGAATGGACTGGATTCACTCACAGAGCTCAACCTCCGGCATAATCAAGTCTCTGCTATAGTAAGGAGCAAAAACTCTTGTCCTTCTCTTTTTTCTTTTTAATTTCCTTTTCTTTGTTTTTGACAAAATGCATAATAACTGTAATTTGTTTAAACCGTACGTGTTTCAGATTTTTGACATCTTGTGTTTCCTCATGTTGTGTTGCTTATGTTGTTCTGCTGCAATACTTAATTCTACAACATAAAGGTGAAACAAACACATTCACTTCTGGTGTCATTTTCTTTAAATGTGATCAGGGAGACTGGACTTAGATGACCTTTGAAGGTCCCTTCCAACCCAAACTATGCTGTGGTTCTATGATGACTTGCAGTGTTTCAAATCTTGAAAGCTCATGATGTCCCTTGGGGAGGGGGGAAGAGATTTTGAGAAAGCTTTGTGCTTCTAACCTGTAAATTTAGATACTCTTCCATACAAGTCCATGTTCTAGAAACAAATCCTCTCAATTTCTGTAGGTTGGCTGAGCCATAAGACCATCCTTAATTTCAATTTAAGAATGTTGCTGGGCCAAATGTGGAGAAAACAGATTGTAAGAGCAGAGTTTTCCAATGGAAGCTTTAACCCAACATTTTAAGTCTTCATATTCTAAAAATTAAGCTTTTCACTTTACAATTTGAGTTGTAGTTCAGGTATGGCAAGTGGATTATTCAAACAAGAGCTTTTTGAAATAAAACAGTTTACTTCTAGCTACCTCTTTCTGGCCTGCATAATTCTTTTAGTTCCTGGTTCCCTGTTGCTGCTGAGCCTTTCTTTTCATCAGTTTCTGCTAATTGCAAAATAGGAATTGTTCTTACGTCTCAAAAATAAGAAATTTCTGCTTATTGCTGGTTCTGTCAGTGTACCTTCCCCTATATCAGTGATGTTATCCAGGATTCTCTTTGCTTGTAGCTTCTGCCTTTTCAGTCCTCTCAGGTGCAGCTTGTACTTTCTGCTGTAACAAGTGGAGAGTCAGCATGAAATTTAAATTAGTGACTTATAGACATGAGCTCTGTGCTGTATCTCAATGTTTTAGTGTTTCCTGGCAGAGACAGTGTTTCAGAAGTTGATGTTCTCTTCAGGGAAATGTTTATTTTGCTTGTTGGCCTGTGGGGTTTTTTTAACTCTTGTTGTTGTCAGTGTCATCTTGGGGTTTTACTCTGATTAAATTCTAATGAATTACAGTTTTGTGAGTGTGGATTGTTTAGTTTCTCTTTGAATTATAACTTTAGCAAGTATGGCAGTAACTTTGTTTAAGTTTTGGATGCATTATACTGTCTAAAACTCTTAAGTAAATATGGCTCCTAAAATAATATTTTTTCTTATGTTCGTAATAGGTCTTGTCTTTTTCTGTGTGTGCCATGATGTGCATGTGTTCTTTACTTATATTTGTTTTATTTTTTTAAAATGAAAGTTAGATTCCTGTTGTATGGAAATTCAGATTCTGCTGCAATAGGAAATTACTAAAAATGCAGAAATATGGAAAGAAATATATCATTCTATGGAAAGAATATCCAAGATAGTTTTTCTCTGGAGCACTGGAGTAGCTAAGGGAGGGGAGCTAAAGGTCCTTAAGATGAAGTTTAAAAAAAAAAAAGTTCATGTGGTTGACTGTGCAAGTGGAGGAGATATTTTAATTGTGATATTGTTATAATGTAGCACTTAGCTGCAAAATATTCACTCCTAAGTTCACGAAAATAATTTGGTTACTGTGTTTGTTACTCAGTTACTGTGACAATGCTCATTATGAATCAAGCTTTTTAAACTTGATTATTCCTTCAAAAGAAAGAATCTAAACTCAATTTTAAAAATAAATTGCTGATCTAAAATAATTGTTTAAATTAATCTGATTTAAATAACTTCATATTTTTTGGTGAATCTTCCTTATTTTTCAAATACCTCTCTTTGACCTGCCCTAAGTGTATTATTCTTGTGTAGGAAAGATGATGATTTCATTTGTCAAACAAAATAAGGTTCCATAATGAACTCGCTGCCCATTGCAGTTTACTGTATTGAATAACTGAAGTTACCCAGCTGGGTTGTAGTTGGTTTGAGGAATTAAATCTGCAGTCATCCTTTACAATCCATTGGCCTTGGACTACCAGTTTAGGGACTGTTTTTTTTGTCTTTTAGCTTTTCACTGCAGACTGAAAATCCTTGAATCATAAATAGTTATTTTTGTGGGGATGAATTGCAGTTGATTCAAAGCTGTAGGATTTACAGAGGCTGTCCTGGGGCTTGGTTTATAGCAGAAGCATCTTACAGGATTGAAGTATATTCAGAGTCTGACTGTTCAGGAGAATAGCAAACAGAATAAATGATTACAAAGAGTCTCATGTGGCGCCAAAAGTACAGATCTGTACATACCATGAGTTATGAAATATCTACTTCTTTTCCATCCAGTTGTAAGTTAGGGCCTCTGTTAGGAAGATTATCTGTATTTTTCTTTGAAAGACTGACCTGCTTGTTTACTTTGAAGTATTAAAAATTTAGCATTTTGGGTTTTGTCATCTGCATCTTGATCTTAGACTTGAAGGAGGACTGGTCAAGATGTTCACCATTTTTTCAGGGAAGAACTCCTGCCCTCTGTCCACCTCACTATAAGACTTTGTATCAAAACTGAAGTAGCTGGAGGTTTTGGGGGATTTTTTAAACAATGCTGTCTAGTGTTTCCTGCCACATCTGAGACTTGCAACATGTTTTACAAGACAGCAGCACGTCATGCTAGGAAATTAGTCTTGAGGGGTAATTACTTTGTGTTCCCCAGTGATTAGCTGGAATCCTTGCTGCTTAAGCATTACTGTGCACAACCCTGTAATGCCTGTCTTCATGTGTGTATCCACCTGTATCATATGTGCCCACCCTTTTAGGCATCAACTCCAAGCAGCCTTAGGGATAGAGGGAGTACCCAAATGTACCTCTGTTGTGAACTCAATCTTTCCATGGTCTGATCTGGGAGGACTCAGGACAGCTCTGAGCCAGGGGCTTTGTAACTGCAGACTTGATCACATAAGCCCTGCTCATTATATCCATCAGTGACTCTCAGCAGCTTTGTTAGCTTAGA
This sequence comes from Rhabdornis inornatus, assembly GCA_013397075.1. Taxonomy (NCBI): domain Eukaryota; kingdom Metazoa; phylum Chordata; class Aves; order Passeriformes; family Rhabdornithidae; genus Rhabdornis; species Rhabdornis inornatus. The sequence goes on along the minus strand of VWZS01008407.1, from coordinate 1,671,534 downwards.
TTTAGTGTTTCATTAATAGGAGCTACTGGGTTTGATTGAGCTGCCTTTGTTTGCCTGTTTGGGATGAATTATTCTGGACTGCTATGTAGACATGTCAGGAATCTGATGAAGGGAGGAAGAGTTGTAGGCTAAAATCAAGACAATGAGCTCTGATGCTCCTTTCCCAAGTTTGTGTCCTCTAGTTTCAGGTTGGAGTGTGGCCATTGTTAGGGTAAGGGGATGCAGAGTTAGAACTGAGGGGTTAGGTCTGAATGGCTTGTGAATCCCTGCAGACTGCTGTCTGTCTGATAGGGATTTATATTTCATAAATGAGGTTTGATCTTACATGCTGCTTCATCTTACTAATAGTTGAGTTATATGCTATTTAGAGGTTTTCCCCAAAGGCATTTAGTGGCAATATTAAATTTAGAGTTTCTTATTCGGTAAGCTCATACCTTCTTCTAAATGTTGTTTGTAAAGGTGACAGAGTCCTTCAGATCATTCTCTGACCAGGGAGTCACTGCTGTTTGGCAGTGCTAATTATACTGCTGTATTGTACTTCAAAAACCTTATTTCAGCAACCTTTTTTTTTTTTCTTAAAGCATGTTTATCCTGCAGCTTAAATGCTGAGACAGCACCTTGGCTTATTTCCCAAAAGCCTGTTCAGAGAGCAGCAGCAGCCGTATCCTCCTTTTCTTGAACATCATTTGCTTTGCAAGTGATGCAGCGTGTTCTGCAGAGTGGGATCTGCACTGGAACACTCCCTTGCAGTCTGCATTAGGGAGAGATGGAGCTGCACCTTCAACAGAAATCAATGTTGCAGCAAGGTTACAGCATTTAGAAATGAAAGCATTTCGTCAGGCCAAGTAAAGAGGCTCAAAAGCCAGTTTCAGCTGCTGAATTTATGCCTATCTTTTCTTTCTAGAAAGATGTGGATACTTTGCCCTGTCTCCAGCGTCTCTTCCTCAGCTTCAACAATATATCTAGGTAAGGGGAATAGTAGATTGCTTCCTATCACTAATTTGAAGTATCCTACTGGAGCTGTATATCATGAAAATTTGAATTTAAACACTGTGAGTACAGATCCTTTTTTCCTTCCCTTACATATCAGATAAAAACACAATCAAGCCATTGTGCATTTTCTACTGTAAGTATAAAAGTTCTTGAAACCCTTTGTATTTAAATGTAGTTGTACAATGAGTATTCTACCAAGAAACATATTTTTAATTTATTATTATACTGTTTATAGTGGTCAAAATTAAAAGTGGATTTGTAAGTATGTTGTTTTGCTGTTAAGCTGGTTGTCTGTTAAAGCAGCATTATGCAAGGTACAAATTATATTTAACATTCCTTCACTGTATTGCTGGAGTTATGCAAACTGCTGAGTCAGATTCTGCTTGCTATGGGTAAATTATTTCATGCTTGTATTTTACTTGTCCATGTATTAATAAAGTCTGAAAGGTATATTCATGATTCCCTTTGAGACCAGATGGCAGAAGCAAAACAGCTCAACTCACAAAGCTGGGCTTCTATAGTTTCGAGTGACTAAGAGCATTTTGTTATAAATAGAAATGTTTGTCCTCTGTGCCTTTTCATATTAATGCATTTTTGAAGTCTGCCTTTATACTTGTGCCAGTATTTGAAAAAAAAAGCCAAGTGCCTGCATTATCTTCAGTTTGGTATGTCCTTTTTTTAATCCCTTGATCACCAGCAGCTTTCTTTGTTTAGAATCAAATAATTAAATGTGGGGTAGGGAAGATGCTTTGTGTTCTAATTACTGGAAATACCATGCTATCCTTGTGGTATTTGCTTTCTCTGTAAAGTGTACTTAGTAGGAGCTTTTATTGTACTAGCTACTCAAACATTTTATATTGATCTGCATTATGTTTTTTGCAGACAGCTCCAACCTATTTGTCTGTGTTCCTTAGGTTCTTAAAGTGCAAATGCAGTACGCCTTAAATACTCCTGGCTGTTAAACATTCAAAAACAATTCAGAGACCAACTGCAGGAGTCCTTCTTGTGCTCTTCCCTTAGTTAATTTGCTACTCTCCTTATTTTATGTTTTTAAGTGACATTGTGAACAGAGGAGGTTAGCATTTTGCTTCTTATGAATCCTTTCCAGAATTGAGACTTGCCTTTGTTTCTGGCTTTCTGAAAAAAGTCTCAGGTTGGCAGGAACAAGGAGGGGACTGCAGCAGCTTGGCTCCCTCGCTGTCAGGGAGCATCACTGCAGTCAGGGAAGTTGCTGTGTCTTTTTATGGACCTGGTGTATTTCCTGTAGCTTTCTGCCTGCTTTCTCATATTGTTTTATGCAAATTCATGTTATTTTTACAGTGCTGAAAGAAGGAAAAATGTTTGGAATTTTCTGTGAGGTTTTGATTTCTCAAAGTTTGTGATCACTAGATTGCTTCTTGGTACTATATCAAAATTTTTGCCATTTATTCATGGGGCTTTAGTTGGTCTGTTGCTACATCTAGTCTTAGGCTTCATGTAAGCTACAAATACTTATCTAGAGCATATATGGAAATATATAATTTAGTCTGAGTTTGCAGTTGGAATAGATATTAAAAAATCTTATTGTTAAACAAAAGTTATTGCTCTTCTATAAATTTTGTATATGCATACGGATAGATAGGTGGATGGATAACTTTAACTCTATTTTGGTTATTTTTTATAATTTTATTTTAAAACAAGCAAATGAAAAAATTATTTTAATCACATTCAGCTTGGATTTTTTAAAAATAATAAGCTTTTACTACATATAGCAGTTCTGAAGGCTAAACTCCCTGTAATTCCTTATTTAGAGTTATGTAGTAGATAAGTTTTCTACCAGGGAAGTGATTAAATATTACAAGTATATTCTTGACCATCAGTGTTTTGATGCTTGGCTTTTGATACTCTTTGGACTGACTGAGGAAGTTGTATGCAACCACCTCACCAGTGAACTGCTGTGCTCTGACTATTCCTACACCCTTTTAAACAGTTTTGTATGCTTTTGAGTCACCTAGCCCATTTATTCTGGGCCATAGGGTAATTTGAAAAATTATTTTTCTAAAAACAGCTCTGTCTGTACAACTGAATTTTGTTTGACAAACAAATTGATGTACAAATGCTCTAAATATTTTATCTGTAGGTGCATTAAAAAAAACCCTGAAAATGAAAAAGACCCAAAATTTCCAGAACTGGAATATATTTGTTACAATTTCATTGCAATATTTTATTAATGATTTTTTAAGACAGCATTTTTGAGGCGGTGCTTCCATGGAACGATTTTCTTGTTTCTATTTTTGTGTCAGTGAAAATCCTGGAGTCTTAAATTGACACATCCTGACATTGAATTAATATTTCAGTAGAAGACTCTGGAATTCCATTAAAAAGTGTCACTATTTTGGGCATGAGAATCTATCACAGGTTTAATCACTATGTTCTTTTTACCTCATACTTTAGAGAATGGCTCAGAATGCTGCTGCTTCTCTGCAGAACTTTTAGTAGAAAAGGGTATATTGGCAAGATAATGTAAGCTAAAACTAAACTTGATGCTGATAGGAAGCAAAGGAAGTCCTGTTTCTGGCTCCAGCCCAAAAAAACCTTAGCAGTTACACACTGAAGGTGTTTATACCTGATGGCTGAAGGCAATATCTCTATATGGAACTGGTTATGAAGAAATGGGAGAAATCCCATTTTTAATTTGTCATGTGACACAGGGAAGAGATTGCAGTAATATTTGCAGGAAAGATTTGCCACAGAGATTCAGAAAGTTATTGCTTATATTTGAACATGTGAAACCAGGGAAGAACGTTTTTTAATCTTGGAAACAAAATTCATATTTTCAGTGTTACACTGCTGTCCATGTCAGCATTATGTTGGCTTTTTCATTTAGTCTAGGCATATGGAATGAGTTGGATACAAGCTCATGTAATTCTTGTTCTTCATTTGGTTGCTGAATTGGAAACCTGAGAGGAGCAATGTTCTTAACCTAATAAAAACAAGAAAGTAACTTTTTATTCAGCAAGACGAAAATTTATAAATGCATTGTTAAATGCTTGAACAAAAGCAGGTAAAGGGGAATGAAAGGTTGATGGTAGTTACATCTGTTTTCATAGGTAGTTTAGTAGTTAGAAACATGGAAAAACACAAGTTTTCTTCTTTGAGTATTTTTGAACATACAGTTCCCTCTCAGGTGTTCTTTCAGGCTGTAGTATGTTGTCTTCCTTCTCCATTCCAGAGCTTTTCCCCTTTGTGCAACGTGCTTTTAAAAATTAATTTAAAAAAATGGATGCAAATGCATAGTGAAGGAACAATTGTCTCCCTATGTGTCCTGTGAATGTGTATCACTGTGCAGGTTGAGCTCTGGAGTGCCATGCTTCTGAGTAATAGCTGCATTCTGATATGAGGCAGGAGAAGTGGATTTGTGTTCCTTTGGCAGAGGGGAGAACTGGATGCAGGACTTGGAGCCATACACACAAGATGAAAAAACTGATCTATTCTGAAAAGATCTCCAGAAAACACTTTCTGATAGTTTAGCCCAAATTTGTGACTTCTGTGTTTCTGAAATGTCAGTTTTAGCAAAGATAGTGTATGTAAGAAGAAGAACAGGAACGAGAGGTGGTTGTCTCCTGCAGGAGAAGATCTTTTGGAAGGAGAATGAGACATTCCACTCGAGCAGATTGACTGAGGCAGCCTGACACAGCACCATGCAGAGCTGCTGTGTATTTCCTGAGCAGCTTGAAGGCTCCTTTGTGGTGAACAGAGGCTGTAGAAATAGAGCCTTGAGACATGGCCTCTGATGGCTGTCCAGTGGTCACCACGGGGCTCTGTCCCAGCAGTCTGCATGCTGGGAAGCTGACAGAAGCTTGGTTGTAAACTGTGCCATCTGTTTAGGAATGTAGCACATTAAAGCTTTACTTAGTTTAGGATTGGGATACCAGTGTGACAAGTACAGTATATACACTTTTCTATGTGGGATTTCTAAAGCTGTGGTTTTTTTATGTGTATACAAAGATGTGCAAACAGTTTTTTGCACTACTGTTTGTTTCTGAAATTGAGCTGCTAATAGGGCAGCTAAAAGCAGGATAAAGCAAGCACATCTGTTTTTAGGTCCAGAGTGAATGTTCTGGCATGCTGAAGCAGCGAGAATTTCAAAGCACAGCAGTATGTGTAAGTAGAAGGTCTTGAAAACACACTAGCAAGCTTTCAACTTTTCTGTCATTTCCTGAAGAAATTGTTTTTATTAAAAATCTGTAAATCATATGTAATGAAAGAAGTACTGTTTGATTAAATGTTTAGTGGTAAGTACTTGGAATAAATATATTTAATGCTTTTAAATATACTTGCACTTAAAAATAATTTTGAAGACTAAAGATTTTCATATTTTTCAAGCAACACATGTTCTAGGTCAATGGAAGTTCATACTCTGGGGTTTTTTATTCTAACATGTTTGAGTTTGCCTTACTAACTTCTGTGTCATTTGGGAAGATTATCTTTTCACTTTAGGACATATTGAGTATGTATTTTAAGTAATATGTCAGCTTGACCTTCCAAAAATGCACAAATAAGCTGTTTTCTGGAAAGAAACAGGATCATGAAAAGAAGCAGAAAATAGTAATCAAGCTTTAACAGCATATACAAAACAGCCAGTTCTTCAGATATCCTAAGAACTTTCACTGTCTTTGTCATGATCTAGCCATAGTTCATTTTCCTTTGGTTTTTAGGTTGTTTTCATGCACTAAGCACAAAAGCAGTAATATCTTTCTCTTTACTGTCACTTTTCTGCTGTGCCCTTTGAGTGTACAATGCAGGAGCTACTTGCTTGCTGCACCAATTGCACAAAAATAGCTCTTGCAGCTTCATTCAATGACAGTCTTTGAAATGAACATCGGTACTGCCTACAATTTCTGATCACTGAGTCCAGGGCACACTCGAGGTTTGACTTGACTTAAGGCAGATTTGACTTTTGGAGGCCAAAGGATGTAAGGGTGGGTGCAGTGTCACACATCACAAACATTTTAGAGAGTTTTATTTATTACTGTAACTGTTCAGCTTTTTTTATTCAAATCCAGTCAAATAGTTCTCTGTTTAAAAATAAGTACCTGAGCTGCTTTTTTTCACATTTCACTTTCAATGAAAGTTATACATTTCTAAATGCATTTTACACAGGTCAGTTACTTTTTGGCAGGTAACCAAATCTGGTGTTCTACGAAGCCAGCAGCTTAGAGTTTGTAGACTGAACTCCAAGTAATGGACTAATCTGTTTTGAAGATTATGATGCTTTTGTGGTTGTTTTACTTCCAATATTAATGATGATGCAAACACCTAGGATCATTCTGTGATATTTGTGGTTGGCTTTCTTTCCTTGTACTTCCCAGATTTTTCATGTTGCCTTTGATGGCAAATACACCTATTATATTTCTGAATATGAATTTATATGTCTCATATTTTAGCAGGGGGTTTGATCTAAATACTCCCATAGTTCTCCTTATTCTGCATCACTTTTTAACTGTATGTGAAGGGACTAAAAAGTTTACCACCAGCAGCTGCTGGTATTTCAGAATACTTGTATTTATCATACTGAGTATTGATGGTTGGAAGTGTTTCAGTACAGTTAAATATTTATGTTCTGTCCTTAAGAAATGAAATCTTCCATCTCAAAATTATTCCTATTCCATGATATTAAGACTTTAAACTCTTTTGGTTACAGTTTTGAGGATATTCTGTGCCTTGCTGATTCCTCATCCTTGTCAGATATCACCCTTGATGGCAATCCAATAGCTCAGGAGACATGGTACAAACACACTGTTCTCCATCATATGATGCAGCTCCGACAGCTAGATATGAAGAGAATCACAGTAAGAAATTTCTGTTTTCATCAAATTTAATATCAGAAGTAAAATGCAGGGGTTTCTGTGTATATGTGTATATTAAAAATACAAACTTTTTTCTTCATTTAGTATGGAATTGAATGGTGAATAGACATTACAATATTTAAAACTTTAACTCTTTTAGTTCAGTATAAACTAAGGGTTTGCATTTTTACTTCATTAACACACTTATTTTGAAGTGTTAGAGCTCTTCAGCAGCAAATGCTGTATGTTCAGCTGCCATGTGACATGAAAGAGCCTGCAAAGATTTTGGTTAGAATTTTCCTAACAGTCTTTGCTAATTTGTTGTATAGCTGAGAAGGAGCAGTACCTTTCTTCCAAAGGAGTGGTCTGTTTGTCCTAAAACTGCTGTAATTGGTATCTTTTATTTAAGAATTTAATTGGTTTCTTTAATCAGTCTCCCTAGGGAGATCTGGTGATCACACAGTTTGTATGTCTGTATTTCTTGCTTCCTAACCTACTCTCCCTGATCATTTCTGTTTCTGCTGCTCAAGTTCACTTAACCTTCATAAGGGAGAGAGGACTTGCACACAACTCAGTCTACTATAGGCTTCTTGAAAATCCACTCCAGAGGATGAAGGACAGTCTCCAGGGTCTTAACATAATGCCACCTATTTTGTCTTTTGATATAGGAATAGTCTTGCTAATTCTTCTGTGTCTGCTCAAAAGTGATGTGTAACATGATTTCTTACCAGGGGAATCTGTCCAACACCAAGCAACAGTGTTACAGTGGTAACTCTTTGGACCAGGTGCTGATACATACAGCTTTTTTTAAATGTTCACTTGCTTTGTACAAAGGCTGTACTGCGTTGTAAATTGCAGTTGATGCTTTTTCATAGAGCCAGTTCGGCTGAAAAATATAACATGTATGTGGAAAACATTAATTTTAAAAAGAAGGTACTTTGGGTCATGAGAGTTTTGCTCCCATCATTGAAAATACTAAATACTTGTTTGTTCATAATATTCTAAGCTTCAGGGGGTTTTGTATTTTATGACTTTATACTGACTTAATAATTGCTAATTACTTTGCTTTTAAAGTCTTGTTTTATCAGTATTATTTCAGAAACTTGAGTTGAATAAAGAAAATATCTCTCCATCTCCCCACTTTTACTTGTCTAGAGGGGATGGATCCTGGTAGAAATATCAGTAATGGGAAAAACTGTAGAAAGAGCTCAAACTCCTTTTTAGACTCTGAGATCTGTATGGGGGAAAAGTCAGAAATGCACAGCCATGGGAAGAACTTAATCTGAGTTTGCACCTTGTGAAACATCAGAGAATCAACCACAAAGAAAAAAAAGCCATAGAAAGCTAGGCTTCACCAGTTGTGCTGCTCATAAACCTACTTGTAAAAAGAATGTGTTTTACACTCTTTATTTGCCTTCTGGTTTCTGAGCCTTTTAACATTTTTCTCCATGTAGAGGGTGCTGTATGTTTTCTCCAGTAAAAACTGTTACCCAGATAATAGTATGACTTAAGAAACTGGGATTTAAAGAAAAATAACAAGTATCATGGGATTTGTGGTAAAATGAAAGAGCTGGCAATCCCAAACCCAGCTACTCTGCCTAGCACTGTGACATGCTGTTGCCATCAGCTGTAGGGCTAGATCTAACCTGGTGAGGGAATGGACTTGCAGGGTTCAGTGTGGGATTTGCACTCTTGATTAGTGTAAGAAACTAAATTGAACTCTAATTACACTTAGAGAATCTTTTCTTCATCAGCCTGAAGAACATTTAGGCCATTTTGAACTTTAGCATTGTTTTGTCTTGTAACTAGTTTTTCAGAGTTGGATGATTGTTGGGTTTTTCTGACTAGGAATTCTTCACTAACTTATTCAGAAGATTTTCTGCTCAAGAACTGAGTTTTATACAATCATTAGTTCTGATTTTAACTTTTCTTTTACTGAAGGATATTTTCAAGAGTTTGTATGAAACTTGAAAGCTTCATTCATGTTTGATTTCAAGAAGATACACACTCTTTGGTGCCAGGCTTTTTCCATAGGATTCCCTGGAGAAAGGAGCCCTGGTACGAAAATTTAATGACAACTGTCTCTGCCTTAGGGTACTATTCAGAAACATAGAGCTGCCATGAAAGTCAAAGACACTGTACTTGGAAGAAAACATTTGTGCATTTTAATTGTTCTAATACCATTGAAGTTGGGGTAGATTTGCCTTTAGGGAAGGGATTGCATTGCATTATAACAGCTCTTAAACCCTGACCTATGTGGAAGCTGATGTTTTCTTAGGCCACCTCATTCCTAAGCCTTTTTTGAATGTAAGATTCAAGATCTTCAGCCACTGAATCATAGACCTAGCTGTGGTGAAATCAGCGGAGGTTAAAAACCTGTGACCCTCTTCACTTTTTCATTTCCCATACAAGATGATTTTCAGCTGAAAACCCAACCACTTGTGTTGTGTATCTAAAACATCAGCTCCATGGAAATCTTTCTTGACCTTTGGTAGCTCAGTCTGGAGGCTTAAAGTCTGGGCAGGAGGCTGAATTAGCCTGGCTGGATGGACTCCTGTGTTCACTTGTGTTCCTGTCAGTAACTCACCTTAGCTGCAGGGTGATGGGGCTGGATGAATGGATCCATGGAATGGGCTTGTGCAGAGCCTTACAGCCGGGGCAGGCTCAGTTTGCATTTGTGATTATTTACCTTGGGTAACTTATCACAATGGTTGTTTTTCTGGGCACTGAAGCTTTTTCACCCTGTTTTGTAGTCTGAACTTTTTCAGAAGTGGGCCTGCCCAGTGGTGCTTACAGTTTGACTAGGACCTATTTCTTTTCTTCCACTCTTTTGTAGTAGTAAGCAGGTATTGTCTGCAGATATGTAATAAAATATTTAAAATTATTGAAATGTATACATATTCCTTATTAAGGAGTTACATAATCAGGAACATTTGCTATCCATCACTTCAAACAGACTTCCTCAAGAGAATTTGCTAAGTGTGTATGTATTCCTATATATATGTGTAAATATGATATATAATGCAATTTATTAAAATGTTGCCAGGTTGAAAGACAAGCTGTGTCTTTTTGGAAGTAAAGCTTTGCATTTTTCATGGAGGTTTTATGCTTTAGAAGCTTAGAGAGCTGTGTTTGGTTTTGATTGTTTGCTTAGACATTTCGTTGCTGTTCAGGGAGTAAGTTCCACTGCTTTATCCAGAATATAATTCATTACTGTATTCCATCACTACCATAAAGTGTTATGAGGGTTTTTTTTAGGGAGGGATACCTAATTTTTTTTTTCTTTCCACAGGGAAATAAGATACTTTGTGTGACTTAAATAGTGTCATTTGTTGAAAGGAACTTGTCTGAAGAGCAGCGAGGCAGCAGTGCGGAGCAACGCTCGCGTTCCGCGGTGGCTTTTCCCGACCCGCTCGGGTTTTGGGGAGGAGTTCCCTGGGCGGGCCGGAGCGCGCGGGCCGCCAGGGGGCGCCATGCGCGCGGGCAAGCCCTCACGGAGCCCGGCGGGAACGGGCGCGGCCACGAACAGCGGCACCGTGAGGGGAAACAGCGTGCGGGGCTCCGGCTCTTCCCAAACCCTGCCTTAAAGACGAGGCACGATCGCAGAAATGAATTGTGGCAACGTTATGTAGGGCTTTGTTTCCTAACATTTTCGGTGCTCTGTGGGGTTTTTTGTGGGTTCCTGGGGAATGCGTTTCTTAAGCTTGCTTGCACGTGTTGAGTAAAATTAATCAAGAAATGTAGATGTGACTCTTGATCTTTATTCAGAGATTTTCTCTATCATTCTGCCATTATGAATACTGAGTAAAGCTAAGGGTGTATTTTATTTTTTGGCTGAGCTAACTTCTTTTCTAAAAGAATTAGTGTTTTTTAAATGTCTGTAATTAGGATAAACTCTTGTTCAAGTAGAAAAATCTTATTCAGTTAATACTCTTAATGTATGAATGTAATTTGCATTAGTTGATTTTGATCTTTGTATGGAGGCTGTGTTGGTAGGGAAGGTACAGGACTGACATCAATGGGGCAGTAGAGCCTCCTGCATGGATGACAGTGTCAAAAAATACACCTGGACTGGATTAAGGGAAAGCTTGGAGAAGGAAGATAGAATAAGAAGAGATTTCTGAGAGAACACTGATTTAGGGAACTTAAGGGATGATTGCCTTAAAGCTTGGGAAAAAACTACAGCAAGTTGTTTTGAAACAAATAAAATTAATGAAGGCTAATTTTCTATTAATGCAATTTTGTTACCTAGTTCTCACCTCCCCCCATGTGAAACACAACACCAGCTCAGTTAGTTTGAAACAGAGTCTCTGATGAATGGCCAGATGTTTTCTGCCAAATAGAATGGATAGTTTCTGCTTCCTCTTCCTTGGTGGTAAAACTAGCTTACATTTCTCTTCTTTCTACATACCAATTTAATATAATCAAACTCCAAGGGAATGAGAAAAGTCCCTTAATTTAAGACTTCTAAACAGACTTTGTTATTTGATATGTTCAATGTGTTGAAAAGTCATTAGAGAAGATGAAGACAAAAAAATTGTAAAAAGCTTGTTTCTTCAGGAAGCCTAGTTTAAAAGCATAGATACAGTCAAATGAAGCGATTTAATTAAAAAATAAAAATTCCCTGAAACAAATCTAACCTGTTTTCTAAAGAAAGATATCTCTAATGTAGTTTGCTAGTGTTTATATTTTATTTTGAGACTTTTTTTTTTTACACAAAACACTAACAGAAAATGTGATACATAATTGTGGTAAACAGTTACAATGAGAATAATGTTTGCAGTTCTTAAAATTCTGAATCATATTGTGAGGAACAGTACATTTTTATTTTGCATTATTAATGATGCATTAATATTTGTGATATATTACCTGCATGGGGTTTATTTAATGATTTTCACAGCCTGCCTCTGAACCATCTGATTCATGTGCTGGATGTCATTGTGTGATATTCAGTGGCACCTAGAAGGCCTTCTGTATCCGTGTGTGTGCTTTTATTTTATTTTTCAGTTACTGGTGATCTGCTTTAACATGTGCTAATGACCTATAGAAGTCTATTCAACCTGGATTGTGCTGTAATTCCATGGAATTCCCTTGGAAGTACCCTGTTTAGGAATAGCTTTAAAGCCCAGTAGTAGAGGAACCTGCCAACACAACTTCACCAATGAAAGACACGTTGCTTTGAGAATAAATAAATTTAAAGGAAAAAAAATTAGGGGCTTTCCAGTTAGTACTCCAAGGAAATTCTTGCATGCAATTTTGTTAGAGAAGCTTACTCTGTCCAAAGCCTCATGCTTTACTGTGCATTGAGGTACTCCTTGTTTAATATATGCTATTAGGATAAAATCATGGAGGAACAGTTTGAAAATCTGTGCTTTAACCTCTCTTCAGACTGGTACCAAAATCCATGGTGTGTCAGTGAGTTTCAGGGGGTCTGTATACAAATCAGAGTAAGTCTGCTATGTGCACTGAACTTCTTATGCTTTGGAAATAGTTTGCTTGAAAATGTAGTGGCCGTGCTAAGTGTGAAGTTCCTGTTTTATTTTATCTTCCAGTAAGCACTCACTCATGTGCTTAGGGCTTCTTACAATGCTCTAAACATACCATGCTTTATTTATGTAGAAATTTTGACATGTCAATATGTCTTACTGGTTGATGGTGCTTTCTGTTCATTTTTGTTTGTTGGTTTTGTTAACATATAACTTTTCCAGAAAATGAAAAGGTTTGGACAGGAGCTTTCTATTTTGTGGAAATGAAAACACTTTTCATATGTTCTGGGAAGACACTTCAATAGAAATGCTCAAATGGCATGTGAAGTAAATCAAAATAAGTTAAAGTATGCTTCCCAAATATTTGTGTTGGAAGGACTCTACACTTTTTGGTTCATAGTGAACATTTCTTTTGTTATTTTGAAAATATATATTCTAAAAATACTGTGCTGTGAGAATGTTTAGACTTTGGTAAACAAGGGGCATCCAACCTAATATGGGTGTATTGCAGTATCAAATTGCTGCACCAGGAAAATGAAGCAGCTTCACTTTCGTTGTTTAGAAATCAATGGCTTTCTTCTTGAGACTTTGATTAGGCAATAATATTGATGAGACATAATGGTCGTGAAATAGCTGACTTTGAAGATGTTCTGTTCTTCTCAAGTTCTGTTGCTGATTGAGAAAAGCCAGGCCCTGGAAACAGTTTATAATGAAAATAATTTGTGGATTATGATTCAAGCATAAATAGAACCCAACTTTTTTGCTCTGTGTGTTTTTTTTACAAAAAACCATCCTGCTAATTGCAAAAACTACTACAAAGATATGACGATCTATTGCGCTGTTGTATCTAAAAATATTTTTCATGGTCACCAAATGCTTTATACTTTTTCAAAGATTCTTATATATATTACTTTAACTAGCTTTATCTTCAGCACTTACATTTGAGTAGTTATTCAGTTTTTCTTGACTTATTTATAATTAACAATTTTATTGATTCTAATAGTATTTAGAACATTAAGATGACAAAAATTCTAAGATTGTGTTAAAGTGAAAATTTGCATTTCAAATGCCAATACAAGAACATAATTTATCAGTAGTACTTTTCAGAATTGATTTAGTTCATCTCTTTAGGAACTTTTCTTTTTTTTCATCCAGGAAGAAGAAAGACGTATGGCATCTATTGCAGCAAGGAAAGAGGAAGAAAGGAAGCGTGAAAGCCATAGACAGACCTTACTTAAGGTATTGTCTGTGGCTGTTCTGAGGTTACTGTAAACCAGTTTACAGCAATCATTTATATCCAGGGGTTTTTTTGCTGCAGATATGTTATATATCCCAATATGCCTCTATCTGTTTTTACAGCTTCAACAGTACACTCCATGACTGAAACTCTCTTCAGTCAAATATGCAAGGTACACTTTAGCAGAAAGCCCACATTGAACACGAGTGTGATACGTGTCAGTGGATGGCAAACTTCATTTTCATAAATCCAGGCTAAAGTAGAGGACTTCTCCAGTGAGTTCACATTCCTTAGTCTCTCCTTTTCAGGTGAATACTCTGACTGCAGCCATTCAGGGTGTTCTGAAGTAGATTTTCCTTCATTTTTTCCTGTTGAAGTTGTTCCTTTGTGTGGAGAGAGTGAAGGGGTCCTGAAGCCGCAGCCAGACTCCAGCCGTGTCTCTGTCAGCAGAACTCTGATCTGTCTTATCTCCTAGATGGCCTGGTTGGTGCTGAGCAACATGAGACAGAATTGCCCCACCAGGGGAGCCCTAGGTGTTCTTCAAGAGGCTGCTGACTACACGAGCTGTGCTCCTAATAGGAGACCAAAGTTCAGGAATCTAAGAGTATCTACATTCCATCTGCTGTGTGAATATCACCATTTGTCTCCAAATCATTTTTTTTGGAGGAAAAAAGTGCCTGAATTTTTTTGTCAGCCAGTAATGCCTCTTTCAATTTGGAAATTGAATAAACAAAAATGTTATGTCCATATGAAGTTTCCTAGGTAAAATCATATTTCATGAAGGGGATTAGACTGGATTAGTTTCAGGAAGCCATAAGAAGTGTAGCAATTATGTATAACTGAAAAATAAAAGGACACAAACAGAATGTTAACATTATGTTAAAAGATGTTTTAAGTATATCAAACAGCCCCCAAGAACCTAAACGTATGAATGGGGGAAAAAGTACATGTTCAGTGACTAAGAATATGTTTTAATTTCCTGTATGTTTGTATCCTTGTATATTTCTATTTAATTTTTTAAAAAATTGATATAATAAAAAAAACTTAGTTACAGTTTGGGGAGTGTTTTTGTTTTTTGTTTTGTTTTAAACAGTGTTGTTGTTTGGTTTTGGTATTTCTTCTTTCCCTGTAAGACACTGATGTATTTAAAGTCTTTTCAGATTGGAAGTGTTCATGCCAGATCTTAGTAGCATAAAGAACTGGAAAATAAGTAAATAATTTTCACACATGGTGTTGTTTTATGCTGTTGGAAATGTCTCTCTAACTAGAAAAATAAAGTAGGTATTTATTTGTAGTTCATGTTCTTAACCATTGATGTAATGTTTCCATGTAGCAGAGGGTTAGTTTGTCTTGGTGGCCTGAATTTTGAGGTGCTCTTTGCTAGTGGAAAACTCCCTTGGAAGAAAAAATATTTTTAATGCCTAGTGCCATCATTACTCAACTGCAACATTATATTTAAGGCTTTAATTTAATCAAAGTATATTTCTTATCTTCAAATAGTTAAGTAGCATAACAATCAAATAGCAATATTTTTCATATGATTTGATGATTTTGTAGATCTTTCCTTTGTAAAAGGGTTCTTATGGCTCAGGCATTTTTCATGTTCCACGCATTTGAATTTAAGTAACAAATATACTTATAGATACAATGTCTAGCAAAAAAAGTTGTCAACTATAGGTTTCTTCATAGTTAAATCTGAAAAAAATATTTAGAGAACTATGTTCTGCAATTTTCTTTTACCATCACATTTCTCCAACACTTCTTACACTATATGAAGTGTAAATGAAATTATAGGCACTCGTTCAGTAGCAAACAATTGCTGTTCTTTCAATGTACTGCATTGAAAATGTTTATTTCAGCAACGTCATCTCTTCTTTTTCCCTTGCTGATACTTGTCTGCCTAAACAGCAGGATTTCTTCATCTCTTTTTCCAGACTTCTTTTTTATTGCTTCCAACCCACTCTTCTGGGAAAGTTTGAGATGTACTTTGAAATGTATAGAGAATATAATTCCTTTCCAACAGTGGTTGAACTTAATATTTACTGGAACAAGAGAAAGTTAGAAGTGTGAAGATTCTGCTAGCAGTAAAATTTCGTTTTTGTGAAAGGAATTCATGGAAGTTTTTGAAGTTCTATAGGGATCCAGCAGCCCACATCTGAGGGCTAACAAAGCAGTAGAGCTGTACAGTAATTGAGGTTGACACCCTCACCCTTGAGAACAAACAAAATTTTCTAAAGATTGTTCTGATAAAAAACACTGGTTATTCCAACTTCCCCCCCGCTTTGTGACATGGAGCTCACTCATTCTGGAACTCTGTAAGTGTTGAGCAACTTGTGCTCTCTAACCAAAGCATCAAAACTCCTTGGGCAAATGGAATGTGAACTGGAGTTTTGAGCTCTTTAAAATGGAAAAACTTGCAGAAGTAGCAGTTTCCATGTCCTAAGTAGCTTAACTTCATGCTATCATAAATTGTGGATTTATTATGTTACTTTTCTTGTTTCTTTATTGCAAATTTTGTGAAATTATTTGCTGGCACTTATGCAAAATAGCACTAGAATGATACATTGATTTTAATGCATGACCACCCGCACCAGTACAGTTTCTTCAATTTGAAACATTTAAAATGTTTTGCTTAAGCAGCATATTTCAGAACAAATTGATCTTGTCCTGTCACGCCTTGTGATGACTCGTGTGTCTTGTTTCAGGAAAAGAAGCGGTTAACGATTGGTAACATTGCTCGGCAATGGGAGATCCAGCAGAACAGAGTTGCTCTTGAGGCTTCTTTAAACAAAGATAAAGAAAATGAGCCCTGCCAGATCAATGGCAGTGCTGCATATGTATTTCCTGAAGAAAGCAGGTATTTTATTGGGTGAAACTTTTACCTGTTCACGTCTTAAGTTCCAGGTTTCTACTTATCACCTCTGAGATCTCTGTGTATTTCATTATCAAAAGTACTGCATATGCAAATCAACCCTGAAAAGATGGTTTACTTTGCTTTTGACCATTAGTAATAAGTAATGTCTTTGAAAAGAAATAGAGCAGCAACTCATTGCCTAAAGAAGTGCAAGCTAAATTATTATGTGATTTTGCTAAATAAAGGACAACTTCACGTTTACAAGAAATGTTAAATGTGAATTCCTGAGCCTTTTTGAGGTTCTTCATTTCCTTAACACCTTAGATTGTTGCCTTCAATTTAAAATGAAGATATATGAGAATAATGAAGATTTCTAATCTCTTTGTGTATCAAGAGGTTTCATAGTTGTATTCAGGCTCTTAGTTTGAACTGCAGCATCTTTTGTTGGACTGCTTTCACACCCATGCTATTTTAACAGTAGCAGTTACCAGACTTAGTTTTAGTCTCAAGATAATTTTAGTAGTCTTGGTCTAAATATATTTTTTTGCTTATTTGCATCTGAAAAGGTGGCCATGTGGCCAGAACCCCCTGCAGAACTTAATGAACAATGTATGCCTTGGATTGGCTAAAACCAAAGTAGCGCTTCAACCTTGGTTAGCTCAGACAAATGCCTGAAGAAACAGACTGAACAAATAGCAAGTACAACTTTCTTGTACTTGACTTCCCTGGTCAATGCTGGAAATGTCAGGGATGCTCAGGAAGTCTTTGTCTCTCACAAGTGTAATCCATCTGAGTTTCAGTCTATTACGGCTAGAACTGGTTCTTATCTCCAGTCAAGTGCTACATCTTTTGAAACACTTTTTCCTTAGCATTTTTAAATTGCCATCATCTTTTCTATTCTTGTGCTTCCAAAGCTTTCCCCTGAATGCATTCACCCACTGCTTTCTCGCTTGCTTTGTTTCTTTGCCATTTAATTCAGTGTTGGTAATCCCTCCGCCATGACTGAGTCAGGGTAACTACAGTAGTTTGACTGTTGTTCTGTTAATGAGCAAATTCCAGTTGCATGAGAATTGATGCTGTTTTGATGTATGTGTTTTATCATAGTGAGGAATTTCAAGGTGAGCTACTAAGCAGTAAAATTGCTGGTGAAATTCAGCATAGATAATAATTAGAGCCTCATATATGAGGCGGTGGGCTCTCAACATTTTCAGTTGAGTGAAATTTTAGAGTTCTGGTTGTTATTGTCAAGAGAACATCAGTCAAATGATTACTACTAGTCAAAATACATTAAAAAGACTAAGAATGTGGTAAAGAATAAAATAATAACAATTATTACCTAACTTTCCAAACCTGTAATTTGTGCTTATCTTGAGTTCTCTGTACACTTTAGATCCAGCCAGCTGAGTGCATCATGTTGGAAGTAGGACAAAAAGAGGAGTCAGGAATACATGGATTTATTGCTTAATTTTAAAATTGCTCTTGTGAATTGGAAAGGTCATATTATTTGAAAGAAATGCTTGGGTTATTGCTTATGTACACTTTAACATTTCATATAGCAAACATGTGAGAGGGACATTCCTTAAATAAATACATTGTTTGAAGTTTTGTTTAGATATCTAAAGCAACATGAAACATGCTAGGTTAGCATTCTGAGCTAAAATTTTAAAGCTGATTATTAAATATGAACGGACTCTTTATTTAATTCGACCCCACCACCAACTCAAATACACGCAGAGCCTTTCTGCTGAAGAAGTAGAACAAATACAGTGTTACTTGATGGAAGAAGGGTTTTCCAGCCTTTATTCTATTTGAACCAGATGGGTTACTGAAATGAATGAATGCTGAGAAATGCCATTGTATTTGACAGTTGAGTTTTAGTGAAAGAAAGGACTGTTATTCGGTAGAGTGATGATATTATTTCAAAATCGTCTCATTTATATCACTGTATTTTTATTTCCTTTACAGATCTCTTGATACAATCCTGAGCAGTGCAGTACAAGGCTTGTCTGTTCTAGAGTCTCATTTAGTGGAAGTGGAAGGAGACACTCTTGGCTTGTATGGTGCTGGGGCACTGGAGTGCCTGGATCGAAACTGGAGTGTTCAAACAGCTGGCATTATTGCCACAGTCTCCTTTATGTTCATAGAATTTGATGAAATTGTTCAAGTGTTAGCAAAACTGAAGACAAAATTTCCTAATTGTGTGGTGAGCATGCCTCATGTTTCAGCTCTGAACAGCTATGGAATATGGATTGTCTAATAGAACCTTACTTTGGCATAGCCCCCCCACTGAGTGCTTTCATGTAAATAGATACAGTTAAGAATTGTATATTTCTTTCTGTTATAATGCTAACCTTGATACTTAAATATTAATAGCTGAAACTTGGATTTCTTTTCAGACTGGTTTTATTTATTTTAATTCCTTTGACCTACCTAACTATTTTTAAGTTGCAAATCTTGTGTGTAAATATAGTATTGTTGTTCTGTACTGTTGTTATGGATCCATGGTATCAGGAAGACTTCATTTGTGTGAGTTCAAAGAGCAAATTGCTGATAGGATAAAAAGATGAAGATTAGAAGGAATAGCTAACTAAATCAGCACAGTTCATGAAATTGCTCAGTTCTCGATGAAGAAAAGCAACATGAATGAGAAGTCTCTTCAGTATGTGTCTCTTTTTTCTGAGTCATTCAAATCAGTTATTTTGATGTGAATGTTAAAATAGAGATTACAAACATAAGCAACTCGTAGCTCAGATTGATTAGCTCTGGAGCTCCCGGCTGCTTAAGATTTTGAATATAACAAAACTCAGTGGTTTAATTGAGACTGATAAATTTGTGGGGAGCTTAAGACAGATTTATCTGTCTTAGTGAAACAATTGTTTCACTGTGGGTGGGGGGAAATTTGTGGGTGATAGCAGAATCACAACTAAATTTTTATCTTTACCATAATTTTTTCCTCCTTCTTCCCACAATAATACTACTGCGTAGCACACACCATGTTCATAGGAACATTAGTGTAGGGCAGGGTATGAATTAGGCTGGTACCCTGTGCCCAAAAAGGGCAGAATATTTTAAAAGTATGTATTGTACTTACTTTTATTGTGTAGATATTGTAGGTGCTTTACTTGCAGAATTAAAGTAGGCATTTTTTAAGCTATATCATTGCTTTATGTAACATTGAAAATATTCCTGCTTTAGGAATTTACAAATTTCTTGGGGTTGGTAATGTTGATGTCTTTTAGTATATCTAAAATAGCACGTGGTTGATACATTGATGTGTTTTCCTACAGAGACTCAAATGAAATGAGCTCAGTTGCTCCATCAGACACGACTGTTTCAATTTGGAAATTGAATGGCACAGAATAGGAATCACTGTGTTCACTCTATTGTTTTCTTATCTAATTTATTTGGGTTTGACTTTTTTAGCATCTGAAGTTTAAGGAGACAAATCTTGTGGCGCTGCAGCAGTTCAATGCATTGGCTGAGATGCATCGCATGGAACAGTTGACAGTTGATCCTCAGGGAAATCCGGTTGTCAACTTCACTTTGTGGAAATACTATGTTCTGTTCAGACTGAACCATTTTAATTTACAGAAGATAAATGGAGTGAAGGTAGGATGGTATTGCTCTTATAATTGGTCTTACAGGATAAATTTATGTTGTTTTTAAAAGAGCAGATGAATTCCTAATGAAATGAGCACAACCCTGTCAGTGTCTTCTCAGTATTAAGGGGGAAAAATTTAAGTAGACTTCACCATGTAATTTCTTGTGGAATTAATATTAAAATTAATATAATTTAATAAAATTATGTAAAACTATTATTAAAGAACTGCACAATTTTACTTGATTTAAGAAGTACTTTTTAATTGTTTCTGTAAAAATCACAGCACTGGCATTCAATACTTACACAAAAGTGTTTGACAGACTCCTTAGTTTACTGTATATGATTATTCACAATTGGCAGTGTTACAAAATACCATAGAGTCATATTTTCTGCTTTAAGCCTGTCACAGGAAAAGTCTGTCAAATAGATTTTTTTTTAATTATTTTTTTTTCTGCTTGCTACATACAAGATCTTTAGGGTTTTTTTTTAAGCTTTTTAAAAATTTTTTTATTGGGTGTGCATTTTATGTTTAAATAGAAAGTTAGGACACTAATATTGCTGTTCTTTGTACTTTGTATTCCCCTTTACATCAATTGAAAGTAAATTTATTCAAGCATATAAAACAGCTATTTTGTACTTGGGCTTTGATCGTAAAGGGGGTGAAAATAGTTACAGTGCAACACAATGTTTGCATGCACGTTCAATTTTAAATGCTAAATAAGTTTAAGGGATGTTATGGAAGTTAATTAGAGCAAAAATAATACACAGCTTTAGCATTTAGATCTGGTATTTTAATTTGGTCATCATCATATGTTTTGGTTTAGATATACTTGTTATCTGATCCGGCCAAAGCTGGATGTTATGGTTTACTTGGTTTTAGTTATATAAAAAGAGCTTAAATGAGTTAACTAGCAGGGAAAGGATGGATGGAAATAGGACTCACTCCAACAGCACCGTATCTTGAAAAGGAAAAAAATATGATGATAGTCAGTTATCCCATGAAAAATATAGAATAACTTCAAATTTAGTACATTGATGAAAAAATGCTCTTTGATTTCAATTTTAAAAATATAAAGTTTATTTCTTTTTTTACTGCATCATATTTTCAAAAGTGACACTAGTGATTCACATGAAAAGCAAGCAAGATTAATCTTGGGTGTTTGGTCTTCAGAGAAAGAAAGTAACACAAGTGTTTAAGTTGACTTTTTGTTACAATCTCAAGGTTAACAAGTTCAGTCTCTGAGGGAAAACTTTAGTATTTAGTCGTTCTTGAGGATTGATTTAGTAAATGGAGCACATGTAGCACAGCATGATTTTATGTAGGGCATACATAAGAGCTTCAATATGTGTGACAAGAACATTTTTATCCTCAACAAACCTTTTCAACCAGACCACACTACATGAAGATGTGCATAAAGAAATTTTTTTAAATGTCATTAATAATTTGAAAAGTGTCTTAGCTAAGCAGAAGAAAGAGATGAGCTCTGGTTGCTGTTTTTCATTACCCTACAGCAGAAGTCATGATATCCAGCTTTGCAGATGTGTATTGCCTATTGGATTAACATGAGTAATAGAGAATTCTATTTCAATGTAAAGACCACAACCGCTGAAGTGATTCTCAGGCCTTAGATCAGCCCTAAATAACAGTTTCAGATAACAGAAAGGGAAATGTGCATATTCTGCTATTCTGATTACCACTTGTGTGCAATGTTTGTGGAGACTATTGTCTTGTCAGCTCTGAGGTACACCGAGTTGCAAAGTAAAAGCAGTATATTCTAACTGAATGAGCTAAATAAATTGTATCACTCTAGCACTTTTAAACTGTAAAAAACCTCTTTAAGAAACCTTTTGTTTTCCCCCCAGCCTTTCCCCACTGTTCCAGTTAATATTCCAGGCTAGGAGCTGAGTGTTGGTCTCCCCCTAACAATGATTTTGTGCCCTTGTCCGATTGTTACATTTACTAACTGTGAAGAAGCAAATTGTGTTTATTGAGATACTACTTGAAGTTTTTCCCGGTGATAGTAATGTCAGACTAATTCTAAATTGTCGAGGTTTGAATTTACCAAGCCCTGCAGACTGCTGTCCACCCAGTGGTATGGAATAGAGCGTGACAGATGCAGCCCTTTCCCTGAGCAGGGCCTGCTGGCACAGTCAGTGCCTGTTCTGTGCCCTTGGCAAGGAGCAGCCATAAAGCCTTACATTTATGTGATACTACCGTTATAATCTTTTTGTGATTAATGGAGCAAACAATGCACTGCACTAAGATAGAGAACATGAGTTTATGTGGGCTGGAGACTGTATTCAGCATTGCTGTCTCTGTTGACCTGGTCCTTATGCTTCTCTTAACATAAATAAATACATTAAAACCACTTATTTCTTCAGCAGGCATTTCTGCCTGTGCTGGGCTTTGTTTCCCTAGCTGCCTTCTGTGCTCTTTATTTTAAACCTTGCTTCTGTTACCAACTGTTCAGCAAGGTCATGTACTCCTCGGTTACTGAGTAAGACTTACTCAATTTTAAGTGAAAATGAACAATTCCACTGTAAAAATAGAATTGACTTTACATTTCTAATTTCCTGATCTGTTTTCACTAATTTACCCCTGCACTATGCTGTTACAGTATACTTTCGGTAAGTGTAGATTGTACAATCTCTAAACACTACACAAGAATACAATAAAAATCTGTTAATATGGATCAAAATTCCATTTTGTTCACACATTTTAAGAATACAGAACACAAAGTTTGTCTGGAAGTGCTTAGTAAATATTGTGAGTATTGAAGTGTACTTAATAATGGGTTGATTTCCCAAAATACGTTATAGGATGAATGGAAATTAAATTTTGCCCAGAAGTTGAGAAGTCAATGTGTAAGTTTCATTGTCCAGTGTTATCCAGGTCAGATTTAGTGATCATAAGGATTGCTTCTGCACTCAGTAAAAAGCCAGGAGTCCAGAAACTGTGCCAACAAACTTTTGGCAGCTGCAGTCAGTTCATAGTCTGGCCATCAGGGTGGGAGAAACACAGGCCATGGTCTCCAGAGATTACAAGCCAAGATAAACCAAAAATAATAACCACCACCACAAAAGAATGAATGTCTTCCGCTTTCCTTACACTTTTCAATTTTGTATAAAATGAATCCTGAAAAATTTTCAACCATTAAAAGTTAGTTTAAAGAGATGACTGGAACTTAATATTGAAACAACAGTATGGTAGACATTTAGAGAAATATAATGAGCGAACACTTATCTTCAGGAGCTGAAAAATGCAGAGAAAAATTTTTCCCTCTAAAGCCTCTCTTTTATAAAACCTTTTCCATGATGCTGCCAAAATAAGAGAGTCTGTAAGTTATCTTTTCACATGTGCATGCCCAGAACATTTCTGTTTTTCCAGCATAACTTAATCAGAAATTTTCCAGTAGACCTTTTGTAAGTGCATGCAGTATGGAGCAGAATTAATATGTCTGGCCTTCAGAAAACGAATGTAAGAAACCTTTATAAAATTCCTCATTTCATGAAGACTATCATGAGGCACAGGGCAGCATGTATATACATTAAAATATCCAGAATGACAGGAAATAAAACAAGCACCAGTACTTCATTTGGTTTCTTTCGAAGTACATTTAAAGTGCCAGTAAAAGCAAGTCTATGTTTTGAAGATGTGCCTGCAACAGAACTGTGTGCAGTGTTCTGTATATCAAATTTCAGTTAATTCTCAATGTACATATGTAATGAAATATGATGGTGCTAATTTTGAAATGTAATTTTTTTCTTTCCTTCCCACTCTCTCACAGGTTACTGAAAATGATATTGTGAAGGCAGAAAGGCTCTTTGGCATTCTGGCCTATGTGGCGTCTTCAGAGCTGCCGCATTATCGCATGCTTTCATTATTTGGAGAATCCAGGTAAAATACAAGGAACAGAACTGGAGAGTGTCCAGAGCATGTTGTTTAACTCTTTTGCACGCTGTTATGATAAATTCTTTTTAGATAAAAATTTCACAAATATGATCTTCTAGAAGGTAGGTTTTCTACATAATGCAGAGGTGTTACCATCTCCTGGTCCATGTAGCCAGAGGTTTTCTCAGAACTAGTATGAAATCTGCTGAGGTGATGAAAAGGAACATGCACACAAATGAGCTGAATGTTCAATTCTCTATTTGTACTGGGATTGTTGAAGACTTGTGGACCTTCATGATGAGAACTGATTATTTTTAGTGGGTATTTTTATAGTGGGTAATTAATGGTGAACAGATTTAAGAGTTGTACTGTAAAAAAGAGTACCAAGCTCCTCTATTTTTAGTCTTCTAGGCAAATACTTAATGTAAGTTAAAGCTGCAAGACTTCCTATTTGGGAGATGCTCTGTGATAGATATCAAAGTCAATTGTTCAGAGGCAAGTTAATGAAGGGACATCTAGAGTCATATGTATTTTGAATAACTTGAGGATGCAATACTTCGAAGCTGAAAAGTGTATGTTCAAAAAAAGAACCCCCCCTCACAACAGCTAGAACATCTGCACTTAAAAGTTTTTGATAATTAGGATTGTAAATCTAATTTTCACAGGAGGAAGCAATTCCATTTTCTACTCGAGGGAAAGGGAAAGAAATCTGGAGTAGGGAATGAGGAAAGTAGTGATAACAGAAGAAGTGGAGGGGAAAGCACAACTCGAGCAACGTTGAATTACATGACAAAGGATTTTCATATGGAAAAGCTTGAGGTAAAATACATCATTACAAAATATTTACATTTTCTCTTAGGTAGCCTTAGGCTACTACTCATTGAGTTTATCTGTACGTCAAGTTTCAGTTGTGCTATTGAGAATGGTGATTTTAAAAGATCACTGCTTAACATATTTACAGATCTGATCAAACATTTTATCTAACTAAACTTTTTCTCAGAATACTGGAAAATGCTCTCTTTCTGTCTTTGAAGTGATTCCTGAACAGTACCACAGTTTCAGAAATACATTCTCACCTACAAGCCATGGTGTGAGCACAATTTTTTAGGAAGGAAAGTGTATATTTTACATGTTAGATTTTTCCCTGAATGAATTGGTGAAGAACACCTTCAGACAACATGTGAGAGTGCAGGCTGTAGTATAAAAATCTGCTTCCTAGTTTTTAAGTGAGCTACAGGAAAATAAATATATAGGCATTATATTAGGTTTAATTATTAATAAAATTGCAAGCTGGCTTGTTTCAGACAAGGACATCAGTCACGCTTGTTTTAGTTTATGTTTCTGATCTGCTAACTCTTTTGCTTGGGCAGAGGGAAATTCTTCCCAGGGAGAATATGATTTTTTTAGCCACAGTCTCCTTTCTGAGTAATCATCGTGAGTTCTAACTGTAGGCACTCTGCTTCCCACATTTGTCCCATTGTTTGCTTTTCAATTATGTGGAAATATATAAATCCTCTAGTGCAAGAAATTAAATCAAGCTCAGTAATCACTAAATTCTGATATTCCATTGTGGTTTTGTTATCTCAGATCCACAGCATAAAAAGGAGACAGTGACTGCATGTGTGGAGAGATTAAATTAAGAAAACATTTAGTCTCAAAAGCTGTGATAGTAGCTCTTACATCTTTGAATGGTATGGAGTAAGACAGTGAAGTATTCCTATTGTCCTTTACCATGGAACCAGCCCTATTATAAATAAAATAAAATGAGTTTAGTATTTGTACAGTCCATTAAATATACGTGTTGTTTTCTCTTCCCAGTGCAGCAATTCCCGCCTTGTCCTTTGCTGTAGCATTGTGCATGTGTCAGCAGGTACTGCAGGGTGTCACAAGAGTACATCCTGGCAAAAAGGACTCCTTCCCGTTCCCCAGCAGCAGTAAACTAATATCACAAATGTGACTGAAGAAGTGTATTGCTAAAGATGACAGTCTTGGGTCTTTGATTAATAATTCGGGGTTTTAGCTGAAACTGCTGGAAAGCATTTTCTCACCTTTGTTAGTCGTTAAAAGCTTTTTGTTTTGGTGGCCTGAAGCATGATCTAACATTTTTAACAATGCCACCATCTAAACTAGTTAGATATTTATATCCAATATAACTTACTGTTCAAAGCTTAAGGCAATTTAGAGAAACTTTACAGAAGCAGGGATTAATACAGTTTGAGTTACTAAAATGCAGAGTTGTAGTTGCACAAAGCACAGTATCTTTTTATTATTTTTAAGGGTTCAGCTTACTTCAGTGTCTAATGTAACGCACATTAGGAACCAGCACTTGCCAGAGTGCCTGTGGAAAAGGATGAGTACAGGCATGTTTTTCTATGACAATGTTCATGTTAGGGCAGGTAGAGAAACCCATACTTTTCAATTGTTGTACTATAAGGATGAAATTCTGGGAAGGGAGAGAAAGAAGAGTAGTTTAGTGTTTAACAATGTCTGTAAATTTTCACTGCTATACCAGAAAGCAACTCAAATTGTAATACTATTAACAGATATTTATATAATTACTTCAAAGTTAATTTCAGATAAATCAGTGACTTAATATAGTATGAATATTATGAATACATTGAGGTTCTGTGGACATACAAAAGCTGGACATAGACCCTGGGCCATGCAACTTAAAACCAAGGGGAGAAAGTACATAATAGCATCTGTCTGCTAATTGCTATGTTCTTTAATTCATTCAATTTTGAGAGGGTTTTTTGGATTTGCTCTTGTTTAACCTTTTTTTCTTTCTTGTGTAATTTTTCTCTCATGCAGGAAATCAAAGAAAGAAAAACATTTTGCCAGACATACGTTGAGAACTTAGTGAAAGAAGCAGCTGACATCAATATGAAAAACGAGTCGTTGCAGAAGCTCTGGCCTCAGATGTTCATTGAACTTGTCAGAGATGCAGTGATAGAAATACGCAATAAAAACTCCTACATGAAGCTCTGCCTGCAGCGGATCACTGATCACAAACAGTAGAGTTGAGGCGGGTTGTCTTGCAGGCTTTTGGTTCACTATTCTCTCATGTTTTACAAACATAAACCAATAGAATATAAAGTTATCATCACTAGGGCATACTTCACTTCCTCCCCCAAAGGGGTGCCTTTAAATCTTAATTAACTCTTAATTGTTTTGAAATAGAAGTTTACTTTCATACTGCTTTACCAATGTTTCATTGGCTAACTAAAGTGATAGCATAGAAATGATTTGGTGATTGTTTTACTAAGTTCTTGTTTATTTTTTATCTACTACCCTTGATTCTGTAGTGCTACAGCATTGATTTTTTAAAGAACAAATTTACAAAACTTGCCTTATTTTTATTGAACACCTTTCAATTGTCATTTTTTTGACTGCTGCTGTTTAAAAAACCCAAGAATAGTAGTTAATTATTTTATGGCCAGTAGCTAATAAATTATTTTTACACCCCGAACTCAATGAAGACTTATTATTGTTGTTTAATTTGTAAGATCATAGAACATTTTTTCACTTTAGAGCGTTCAGAATATTGACATTTAATCAGCCTAATTGTCAACTGAACAAATTACCCAAATTTAATTTCAAATTTTTTCATTAATTTTATTAATGAAGTTGTGTGAATTGTTATAGGCAAAATATGATTCCAAGGTATACTCACTTGAGCTTTACTTTTATTTTGTTAAAATATGTTATATAATTTATTTGTTGATTACTAACTTATTAACTTCTGAGGTTTGCCAAGATCAGATGAGCTAAAATGCATGCATTACATTTGGTAGGGAACCGATAACTACTATTCAGTTGTGATTCATTTTTGTGACTGTGTGAAAATTTCATATTATCAATAAAAATAAATTCTTTACTTTTACCTTTCACAGATACTTTAAAGAAGTACTGTGTGCAAAGAAAATACTTCTCCTTAATGCTGCATGAAGAAATGAGACACAACTTGCCCCAAAATCAACTGAATGGGTAGAAAAAAACCCCCATTCCCTAGCACAGTAATGGCTACAATAAACAGCTTGCCAGCTTCTGTCCAGAAATTGAATTTAGGAAGCATTAGCAAGTCCAACTGATTGCCATGGATAGCATTCAGATGCAGGTAGAAAGTTGTGCCATTTAAATTTAATTTTTTAGTTCCATTGTATCTTAACTAAGCGAATCCAAAACCTTTGTGCATTTTTTTACTTAATTAAAATTGTTCTTATTTTACTTGGGCTCATTTATAAAAAAGAAACTAAAGAAAACTTCCTGCCAGGATTTCTATGACTCAAAATAAATTTATTTTAAAACTCTATCTAGAAGATATTTTCTGTCAAAGCAGAGATGCAGATACAGTTTGAGATTTATGCCAAGAAAATCGTGCAATCATGGAGGTTTGGGTTGGAATGGACTTTAAAGACCATCTAGTTCCAATGCTCTGCCAGGGGCAGGGACATTTTCCACTAGACCAGATTGCCCAAAGCCATGTCCAGCCTGGCCTTGGACACTTCCAGGCACGGGGCAGCCACAGCTTCTCTGGGTAAGCTGTGCCAGGGCCTCACTACCCTCACAGGGAGAATTTCTTCCATATATCCAATCTAAATCTTCCCTCTTTCATTTAAAGTCATTCCCCATTGTCCTGTCACCACATGCCCTTGTTCAGACGCCCTCTCCAGCTCTCTTGGAGCCCTCATAGGCACTGGAAGGTGCTTTAAGGTCTTTGGTGACTCTTGTCCAGGCTGAACAGACCAATCTTCCCTGAGCCTTGAATGAGTAGCAGGAATTAAGTGGTCCCAGGTATTTTGGAGAGTACAGTCTGGTTGCATTCAGATCAAGCTGGTGCATCCATGTTGGCTGAGAGAATCCTGTTTCAGAGCATGTGACAGGTTAACAGTGATGTGGGTACTGTTAAAAGCAATTTTCCATTTGGTTCATGTTATACTTGCAGGTAGTTGCTTTCCAGTCTGCAGAATGTAGTGGAAGTTAAGTCACTTAAATTCTGAGGAAGTGTTAGAATTCCTGAAGAAACTGCTCCAGCAGTTGATAGAATTTAATAGAAACAATCACTTATCTGGGCTTTTTGAACTGCTCTGTGGAATTTATAAGAAGATTTGTTTATTTGATGGGATTTTTGTTTCCTTTCTGTTGGAAAGTTGCACTCTCAAGTTTTATGATGCATTTTATTAAAGCAACAAATTAGGGCCCTGCAAAATGTGAGAAAAGGAGAGTTTACATTTGAGAAAGAGCCAGTCATGCAATAGGTTTAGATCTATCATTTACTTTACATCAGTTCTCTACCAAGGGGTTGGGTGGAGCAATTCCAGCTTCTGCATGAGGGCAGAAACCTCAGCAGCTGTGTGAAAGTGCAGAACTCTCCTGATGATGTAGCTGGAACAGATGGGCCCCTTTTGAATCAGATTCAGCAGCAGTAAAGGAGTGGAAAAAAATGTTTTAAGGAGGCTGTATTGATCTAGAGGAACAGGAAGTCCTCCATGGGAAAATCAAGAGAAAAGCCAGACTTTCTGATATTGAGACTTTAGAAGCATAATCCTGGTTTGAGGCTTTAAGGTATGGTCTTGAAAAAATGAATCAGAGGGTATTGGTGGGGAGTTGTAGAAACATCTTAAAATGCTCTGTATTCCCAGTGGTCTGTGAATGCTACCAGTTTGGACTTTTTTCACTAATAGCAGCTGTTTCACAACAGGATTGCTAAATGACTGAAGTGAGGGTAGGTAGGCAGCTATTATAAATGAAGGAAAGATTAATGTTGGGCTCATATATTCTTTTCACATAAACCCAGACGGAAAAAAGAGCTTACATTTTCACTAATTCTTTTTAGGAAACAGGTGATGGATTAAAGTGATGTTAGACCTAAGAATACATAGAATTTTCAGCAGATGAAGGATTTAAAAATTGTTAGCATGCTATATGTTGTTTTAGTGGTTACCCGAATTAGTTATTAATTCATACAGACTCATAAGATACATTCCTGTAGTTGCTTATTAAGGAGTTCCCAAGTACCTAAAAATTTGAAGGTCATATAAGCAGCAAATTCTTAGATGTTCTGAAACTTAAGTGTCACATATGTGAACTTCCTATGGCTACAGGTGTAAATTGATGAGTTAAAATAGCAATTGATATTGAAGATGGGGACCTTTTAATAAAACCTCCCAGTCTGAAAGCAGTTGTTTTTTTGCTTCTTCAAAAACATTTAAATGCTGCATAAAAAGGAAATTTGATGTTGTTAATATTTCCCTGATATCCCATTCAAAGTAGACTAATTCTTTCATGTAGCCTGACTTCTGCACAAGACAGGAACTATTACTGTAAAATATCTGTATGTTAACTAGAAATCACCTTGAGGGTTAAGAAGATATTAAGTCCTTTAAAAACTTTTTGGATTGATTTTTGGATTATTTATGCAATTTACTTATTTCCTGGGACAAATTTCTTCTATGTCCAGACAAAAGCAAATAATGATGTATGATATTTTCTCCAGTTTCAGTTTAGCTGTCTCACACACGAAGGTCCCATTATGTCATGCAGAGTCACTGTTTGTTATGCAACTGAAATTCGATCTTCAGTAAGGAGGCTGATGAGGAGCTGTATTTCATACATTCCTTTTAATTCAGGATCTGAAAAAGTAATAGAGCTGCATATTTGCTGCCACAGTGGAGCAGGGAGAACAAATTCATTTGATGCAAACCAAAAGCTGATGCTGTCAGTTATGAGGAGGGAAGAGGTACTGGGCAAAGGTTTTAACTGAGCATAGAAGTAACACTGCCACACTGCCTGTGAGCATGGGATACATCTGAATCCAGAAACTGCTGAAAACTGTTTTCCATTATGGAAAAGTGAATTATTTTGTTCCACTGCTATGAATGTATTTTTATCATGTAAACTAGTTAAAATAATGACAACAGTAAAAAGGCTAACCTATTGAAACAGATCTGCACATTAGGTCAGGCTAGTGTGAAAACAGTAGTGACTCCACAATCTATATATACAGTCCATAATTTCAGGACAAGTGGATTCTTTTTTTTAACCAGAGCTATGGGCTGTAAAAATGACAATGATACTTCCAGCTTCTACTTTTTATCATAGCAACACTCAGGATGAATTGGGTTTTGTTAGCTGGTTTATTCAAAGAAGCTAAGGCAAATATTTGCTATTTCTTCTTATTAAGTAATAGTCATAAATATGTGATTTAGATTGGGAGGTCAAAATCACAATAGCAGATATTTGGTTTGATTGGGAAAACAGACTCCTTGGATGTTTTTCTGTTTCCACATCACACAAACTCTGCAACATCTTGAAGCCCAGTTCTAGTGAAATTATTTTTGTTTTTAAGTTGGAAGCATCAAATTTTTGGAGATTTGTTAAGTCTTGTTGTTTTGCTACATATGTATAGAACAAGGAGTGGGAAAGAGAGTGGCTATCACTTCATTTGACTGTCTGATAAGGTGGCTTTTACTCCAAAGTGAATATAAAGTGATTTATTTTTAGCATACAAAAAAGGAGTTGGTGTGGGCTACGCTGACTTGAGACAGTCTTACAGAAGGCTGAGAGGTGTCTGCTTACACACATCACCTCAGACCTGGATTTTCTTGAGCATGAGCTAAAAAATGGAATCTAAGGGACTGTTTATTCAGCCCAAGTATTTACTTTGTTGGCAAGCTTTGCTAGGCTTCTGCTCTCAGAGGAAGAAGGAAAAGTTCATCTGGAGGAATTCTTGTCTCTGTTTGCTGTGGTGAAAACAGCATTTCTTTACAGGCTGTGTGTTGAGCCTTATATGCCATACTTCTGTACAGATGGAATGGGCAGACACTTCTGCTTATTGTATCAAACATCAGGAAAGACTGGTGAAGAACTGAGAAGCCTTAATGGGGGAAAAAATGACTCTTCTTAAATTTTAAGTTGTGCGGTTTTGGTGGGGTGTTTTTCAGTTATGGATAAATGTGTTACAGGCAGAAATGAAAATGACTGATGTAAGTACACTGAGTGTATGAAAAAGTAGAAAACAGGAAGTTAGAATATTTATGCCCAATCCAGCATTAGAAGCATCCAGCATGCCCAGGAAATGTGTTCATACAAGGTAACTGCATAGTCCTTACTAATGATACACTGGCTTGAGGAGGCTCTTATGGGTAGTAGTTTTATCCATCTTTTTGGAAAATCCAGACTGATGGCTTCCTGATTGCTGTGGACTTTGGTTGATTGGTACACTATAAAATAATGTAATCAAGGGAGCAGAATCATATTTCCTGGTGATCAATTGTGTTGATTAATGGCGTGACATTTCTTAATCCTATCTTTTGTTACAATCTTCCCAATTAGGTAGGTACTTGCATACTAAGGAAAATCTTGGGTGCAATCTTAATTTGTGTATAGTGCATGGCATCTGGTGTATCACTACATCCATAACCTGGATGTTTTCCACTTGCAAATTTTTCCTTTCACTTCTCTTTGAGTAATACGGGTATTCCAGAGGTTAAAAGCTGCAATTAGCAATACTCCATTTTACACTTAACAAAACTGGAACTTTTAATGGACACTGAGCAGATCATAAATAAGTTAATTCCTTCTGGAATTCTAGACATGGATAACATAAACAGCATTAACCTTTTCAAAACAGCAAGAATGATACCTTTCAAGAGTACAGGTAATAATGCAAAGGCTTGCTGTTTGTAGTATTGAGCTCTTAACGCTTCAGCACAGGAGAAGAGATCCTGGAATGATAATGGCTTCTATCTATTTATAAATATATAATTAGACAAGAGGTTGTAAAGTTAATTCTCACTACAGTGGTGAAGAAATTGTGACTCTGAATGTGATGTTTGTTCTATGTGCTCATGTAGTCTAGACATCTTACTTGGTCATGTAAATAACAGTGGTCACATGTCACACTGACTAAAAGAAATCATTGCACTATGTAGAGAAGCTGTGACTTTACAGTGATAAAAAATGCTGAGTTCACTGATTAGCTATTATGTGACACTTAGAAATTATACTGTGATACAATATGTGCAGTTTGTGTTCTGTTTGGATATGTAGCACATTTGCTGCCTGTTTGCATTGGGCTTCAATGATCTGTGCTTCCTCATAAAATAGTCATTCTGAAGAGTGATGAAAGAAGCATGGAAGACAGCTTTTCTCAGTTTCTAACTCAGCACTGACAATAGAGTATATTAGGCTTCATACAACTTTTGTATCCTGGGTAAAATATTCGTGTGGGAGCTCTCAGAGTCATCTGACCATGAAGCTGAGTGTAAGTCCCCTCTGCAGATATACTAATGCAAGGTTTAAATGCAAGTTGACCTGCTGCTGGAGTTTCTCAAAGGTATTTGCATTGATTTATGCTCTTTATTAGGATGCATAATCAAAACAAGAAAATCCAAGCTACGTAACCTATGTGAGCTAAAACCTTGATACTGCTGAAGTTTTTGCAAGATTCCCAATGATTTGATTGAGAATTTTTTATATATATGGTGACACCAGTTGTGTCTTGAGTCTCAGATTAGAATCTCAACTAGGTTGGAAACTCATCTAGATTCTGTACTGGCTGGAGGAAAATAGACACTTATGTCCATATTTTCAATGAAGTGGAGTTGTTCTTTCTTTTTTTTTTTTTTTTTTCATTCCCTGTTAAGGTTGTGAATATAGTTTTCCAGATGTTGATGTCTGCAAAAGCTTAGACTTGTACTGACAAGCTCCATCCTTCCCACGTGTTGTCTGCTTCCCTCTCATGTGATTCAAACCAGTGTGTTCTTCTAAGCCAGTCAGAGCCCACAGAAGTAGCCCACTTAAAGGTGAACAAATATGGGTTCTAGTTTGATTGGGGGTAAAATTTGAGTGTCCTAGACTTCCAAATTGAGAACTGCATGCCTCAAGGCATGCAAGACTTCAGTGAAATCTAGATCAGTAAGTCCTTTTGTCACATTTGAGAAGACCTTGAGGGCTGGCACACAGGTTCTCTTCTTTGCTGATTTGAATGCATTTATTGCCAAAGGGGTAGAGTGCCGTGTGGGTAGGGTGGGAGACTGAATTGGCGTAGACGTTGTTAGACAGTAGATAACTGCTTTTGCACTCAAAGCAGTGCAATAGCACATGTCTGTGAGGAGTAAAGTGTTGCAAAATATGTTAACTGTTCTTTGTGACAAGCCAGAAAGACATGTGTTAAACATGTCAAAATAACCATATCTCATTTGTTAGACACAGCCATTTCTCTGGTGCTGAGCTCTCTGGTTGCAAGGGAGCTGCTGTCTCTTGTACAGAGATTGTTACGTGCTGGGCAACTGTGAAGAAAGTAGGTAATTTGCAGATAATATGGGTGTTCAAGTTGTTGAGCAGATTCTTCTGATACATTCTGCAGAGTATCATTCTCAGTATTTTCAGATTTATTTAAAAGAAAAATTGCTAAAGAGATGTGAAGCATCCTTTAGCTTTCTTGTTAGGGTTGTTTTTTTGAATTGTATGAGTGTGTGTCTCATTGAAGAAGAGACCAAAATGGAACCACAGGTGGTCTGAGAATATTGTATTATTTGCTCTTTCTTCTTTGTTGGTATTGAACTTTTGCCCTTGTTTGATGATGCTGGCTGTAGCTTACTCAGGGATTAACTATAGTCTGTGTCAGGAAAGTACTTCGATAGACGTAGGTGTGCTCAGGGCAGTTTCCAAATTCGGTCAACGTATGTTGCAATCTAAGATTAGTCATTTTTCACATTTTCACACCTTCCATCAGCGCCTCACTTCAACAAACTTTGTCATGTTGCAGGGAAAAACTAGCCTTTTGATAATGTGCATCTCCATATGGGAGCTATGAATGTGTTTGATGCCTTTCTGTAGAGCAGATGAATTGTAAAGATTCTCATGTTAAGAATATTTAGTGTAAGACATCTGTGGACTTTTATTACTGACTAGCTCTCAGTTTTTATTCCAGAGACTCCTTATTATAAACTACACTGGTTAAGTTCCTCCAAACTGGTATTCAGAGGAGACCATAAGATAAAAAGCATGCCTCGAAGAGGATCATCCCCTCATGACCTACATTTTAACAGGAGCAAAAATGAAAGAAAAACACTTTGTTGCATTAGATAGCTGGTAATGAGCTGACAAAGGTGTTAGGGCAGCCAGGTGCTGTTTATCTCATCTGTACTGTGTATTAAGTGTGGGGCAGCTACACAGTGAGCAGTCTTGTGTATTTTTAGAGGTGTGAGAACTGCTGTGAGAAGCCAAATACTTCTTAATTTACCCTCCCATACTCCACTTAGGAGACTCTCACTTTATCCACCCTTTTTTTCCAAGCTGCAGTGTATTCTGTTGTTATTCGAGGAAAATACTGTCACCATTGGTTGTGTCTTCAGTGTTAGGTCCACAGAAGGCAGGCACAAGCAGCTTTTTCCTTTTCCCAACCTCTACAGTGGGGAAGAGCTAGAGGGAGGCTGTTGCTTAAGTGGCCTTAGTTATTGGTGTAGAGCTGAAGTGGCGTAGTTGTGTTTTGTGGAGAGGCTGAGGAAAATGCTGGAGGTACAGGCACCTGCCAATCTGGAGAAAAATAGTTCTAGCATATCACATGGAATGTGAAATTCAGTGGGATTTTTTTTTCCTGGTTCTTTTGAAAGAATTTTTTATTGCTCTCACTTCAATTGAACCAGCAGATGAGAGAATCCCTAACTTGTCTGTCACTAACACGGGCTTCATTAACCAGCACATTCACCTGTAACAGTCACAGGTCATGTTTATTTACTTTTTTTTAAACTAGTTTTCCTTATGTCCTAGGGAGAAATCATGACACTGTTTTGGGGTCTTTTTTATTGCTCATTACACCTATAGCATGTGTAGAATTTGTGATAGACAAAATGGACTGAAAGTAGGTATTTTTGTGTGAGCTTGTGTGCTAAATAATTAGTATCTCTTTGAAGTATTTGTTGATTTAGAGGAGTCTCATACTCCTGATTTCTTCATACACATTTGTTTTAGAATGTTATCAATTCAGTGATTCCTAATCAGAAGCATTTAGAAATCTACAAGATTGCCAAGTTTTGGCTTTTGGTTTTGCAGCATGTTATTTAAAAAAAAATGACAGTTTACAGTACAGCTAAAAATCTTGCAAACTTTAGTAAGTTCTTGGAAATTGTCTTTAGCACCTCAAATAAAAGTTATTTCAACATTTTGGATAAAATTTTTTCATCTCTTTTGGAGAAAGTTTTCAAAGATTTATTTCCTTAACTGTTCAAAAGACAGTGTTGCGATGTGCTCAAGACTACTTTTTTCATGAAGTAAACTTTTTCAGAAGGATTTATGGATTGTTCCAGAGATTGACTTGGTGACTGTAACTGTTTCTCTTGTTTTAATTCTGGATTAAAGTAGTATGATGTCAGATGCTGGTGGACTTTCATTTGTTCAAGCATTGTATGATGACATCAGTCTTCACATCAGAGAAAATTTGAGCTTAGTGGTACAACACGTTCTTGGCAGGAGTTGTGATACTGGGATCAAGATTTTGGCAAGGACAAACTCCAGAGTGATCTCCTGGAAATGACTCTTGGAAAATTTGTGGTTCTTGGAAAATTTACATCTACTTTCAGATCTGAGAAACGATTGCCTGCTTTGGTAGCAAATTGTATTATTTCTTTCCTAGAAGGAGTTTGGAAAGGCCATGGATTCTTGCAGCTGCATTTAGAAGTTTAGATACGTTCTTATCATAAAGAGGTGAAGGAACTGGTTATTTTTGTGGCTGCAATGGAGATAAGGAACAAACTAGCTTAAAATTTGTAATTTTGATCTTCCATTTTTTACCTCTCTGAGACTGTTGAGAAGGGGAGGAAGAATGGGTGAGTGGCAAGAGTAGAGGAGTTTAGGCTATGAGATAGGACGGGACTCTAATGGCAGTCTGAAATTCAGAAATAAGCTTTTTTGAAGGGCTTCCCTAGAACTTGGGGAATTTGTCAAACCAGCTGGCTCTGGTGCACAGTGCTGTGGGGTGGAGGGAGGCCTACAGTGCTGCAGTGGAGTGAAGGAGAGCTAGACACAAGCATGAGTGAGCTGGGAGCCAGGATTGCAGCTTCGATTTCAAGTCTGTAGAGCTTGGCAGGTCTCTTTAATTTTGAGTGAGAAATATGTGCACCCCAACCTCAGTGAACATTTGTCTTTTTCTCATAACATTCTTTAACTGTTCTCTTTGGTTGCTCTCCCAGTGCTTTCCAGAAGGCAGCTTTCTGCAGACTGTGTTAAAAGAGGATGCCTCTGGCCTGTGTCAGCTCAGGATTTACATCACTATTGAGTATTTGGTACTCCTTTATGTACTTTAGGAGTGCCTGGTGATCACTGTATAAAAGGACACAGAATAGCTGTATTGTATGAATACCTGCCTCAGTTTAGAAAGGGTAGGCCCTTTACAAATCCTTTATGAGCAGTGCTGATAATCCTTGCAATGTGAGGTCTGTCTCCTGGTCCTCCACCAGAGACATTCTCAGACATTCCCAGCACTGCTTCTTATGAAAACCAGTAACTATTCAAACTTTCATGCGAGTCTGTGACATTCATCATCTTTGTGTTTTCTAGAGAAGCAGTTACTTTTGCACTGCTTTTAAAGGGTTAATACATTTTTTGAAAAGTATTTTCATAGTTCTGTTCTGTGTTAGAGTGGATAAGCTCAAGAGAAATTCAGGCTAGATCAGTTGTTCTGTTGGGGCACCAGCTTGTTCCCATCTGCTGCTTTTGCTGAAAAGTTGGCAGATCTTTTCTGCAGAGATAAAAGGTGGCATAGCTGGATGGAGTCCCCCAGCTCTAGTTTGAAAAGCAGTGCAAGTGGCTGAGAAGTTGGGAGTGACAGCAGCTGGCTGTCAACAGACATCTTTGCTTGGTGCTCTTCAGATATGAGCAGAAAATGTTCTATTGCTAAATGCCATGCACTGTAAATCTGCTCGACTCTTCTCTTTCCAGATATGTAGCAGGGAAGGGTCCAGCTGAGACACCTGTTCCCCTTTGGTGGAAAAGTTTAATGGTTTGAGCTGGCTTATATTAGTGTCTAAGGACAGAACAGGACTACTCATCTCTTAGTGCTGACTAAGAGATCATTCCCTAATCTTCCAGCATTGCTTAGGGTCTTCTAAGCATGGGGTTTTAGAGGATGGTCTGTTATTTCAGAATTCACCAAGATTGTTACATTGCTGACCTTAAACCAAATCTGTGCAAATCACAGGCATCCTATCTGAAAAGACTGACTGATGTGGTGGTTTGGAAAATCAGGGGCAAACATGCAAAGAATCTTCAAACTGGCCTAAAATGTTTCTTAAACAGACCGTTTACTTTATAGAAAATATTACTGTTACTCCATTATGCCGCTTCCAAATATTAAAAATAAAAAAGTTATTTTCTCTGGCAGGACTTGAGCTTTAGGCTATAGATCAAACAGGTTGATACATTTTTCTGGCCTCTTTTATTTCTAAATTTTTTTGATTGATTTCTTTGTATTCTCATCAACATCTACTCATATTGCTTTTCAGTGTGGTCTGGCCAACAGTCTTGATACAGAGACAAAAATCTTAAGTCTTGTTTAACCAAGCTGGTAAGGAAACTGTATTTTCATCCTGAAGTGGGGGGTTGTCCTTGTGATACTGTACAGGGGTTTTGTCTCAAGATTTTCCAAGGTTTCTACACTAAATAAGTATTTAAATGCTACTTCATTGGCATTGAGGTCTGTTTGAACTCTTTTTCTCTGGAGCTGCAATTAAAATCAATGACCAACATGAAGCAATTTTAATGTGGGATTACATGCAGTTACTTAAAGCATATTGCTGCTGGGTTTGATACTCCATAACTTTGTCCTTACAACTGTACAGCTGGAGAATGCAGCTGGTTTTAGCATTGCTGAAATCTGGCTGACTCTGCAACAACATCCAGGCCTTTTTGGACATTGTGTGATAAAAATACAATGCTGCTAGTGCTCTGTTTTTATTATTAGTGGAGGTGCAAGTGCTAAAAATATGTCTTGCTTTCACAAGAATCTAAGCACAGACAGTGCTGCAGAGAGCTCCTTTCTGTCTGTGTCTCATTTGCCTGATCTATATCTGGAATCGAAAAGGGCCAGGAGGCTTCTACATAAATCTTTGAGATTTCTGTGTTCCCCTCAGTCTCAGCTTTGATATTCTTTCTTTAAAGAAAATTAGGCCATAGCTGTTTTTGTATCAAAGAAAACCTCAAGTATGTGAAGTTGGATGTAGGTGATGCAGACAGAAGTTTGCACAGAGCTTGTAACAATAGTGGGAGGTGTGAACTAATGCCTTTACCTTTACTGAGTGTTAGCTCAGATATTTAGCAGAGTTGTCTAATTGTGTATATTAAGTATTAAATTCCTTAGAAAGAATGAAAATACTAGAGACAGCAGAGCTTGATGTGTGGTGGGAGGCATGTTGATGGCTCAAGCTAGTGGCATTTGGGAATTGCTTCTGGTTGTTGGTGTTATAAAGGAGAAGTCCAACACTAAACTTCATCAAGATAGGAGCCAAAGAGTGGGGACTTTAGATTTTTGGTATCTCTAAGGTATATTTTATCCTGTAGGTAGAAAACCTGTCACACTTCATCCACATTCCTACTCTAACATTAAACAGAAACGCATTAAAACACTTCCAAGTCTCAAAGTCGGAGACTTTTTTCCAGGAGTTCTAAATTCTGGACTGGTTGGTGAGGTTGGGTTTTTTCATGCTGGTACCTATCACTTGCAATCCTTTTTGCTTTAATAAACTGTCTTGAACCTGATTAAACAGGACCATCTATATCTATGAATCTGTGGATGTGAAAGGTGAGGAAGGAAAAAATTACATGCACTTATGCTTGTTTGGGTCCTGTGCTGCAGTTGATTAGCTTAATTAAGTTAGTGACTCACTGGATAACTCATTGCAATTGTTCATTTTTTTCATTTTTTTACAGTATGCAACTTTTCTATGATGGAAAAGCTCTTTCCTCTTGATATCCCTAAAAAAAAACAAAGACAAAAACAAACAACCAAAAATGGGCATTTAGCAGGGCACTACTATGTGTATGTTGTATGCACACATCAGGTATGTGTTCCATAAAACTGATTACCCAAAGCAGAGTTTGATATTCAACAAAGGAATTTTAACTGTAGAATAGATGTTAAGTACTTTCTTAAAACTCAAAAACCAGTCCTGCATTCAGACTTTTTTTTGCAAGAAAAAGAAGAAACAGCAACAAAAAAGAAGCAAAGCAGAACCATTTTTTGATATACGTGATAGACATGGATGATACAGATTTATTCTACTTTTCAGATTTGAAACCACAAGAGAGAGAATATTCTCTTCTTTGGTGGGATTTGAGAGCAGTTTGTTTCTTTAAATTTACTGACAGTGCTTAAGAAAATGATTTGTTTTGTTTTGTTTAGAACCAGGGCCCAAGCAGTTGCAGAGTTTATAACCCAAGACGGGGTTATTAAACAGACATATAGGCCATTTAGGACACTAGAACAAACTCAGAAAACCTAGTGAAAGAAAGAAGAAAACTAGTTTTTCAGTGGGACATTGGACCACACAATATGTAAGCGACTGTGACATGTCACTTGGAAGCCATTGCAATTTTCTTTCAGGCAAGTATGAAGATTCTGATGCGTAGACTTCCACCATTTTACAATTCTTTCATGGGATTATAAATCATTCTGTTTGCCATCTTTTTTTGTAAATATCTTTTTTTTTTAAATCCATAACCAGATTTGAAGCTACATCTTCAGTGAAATAACTAATGAGGACATAAAAAAAACTTAAGTTTATACATCTAAAAACTGCAGTTCTCATGCAATAGTTGTTTGAGCCCAGCAACTGGATGGAAATGCAGGACTGCAGCTTTTGTCTTGAGGATGATCTGCTTAGCAGGGTTCCTCTGAGTTTACTCTTGATTTTCAATTGTTTCCAAATTCTTCATTCCAGAGCTTCTACCTGAAAAATTCCAAGCAAAGTTTCAAGAACTGTTAAATACTTATATATAGCTCCTCAGGAGGCTTCAATAAATGGATGAGAAGGATTTATTGTCCCATTTGGACAACTAATAAATGAGTAAATTTTGCCAGTTCCAGGAGATCAGGAAAAGGTAAAGTAGCATCACAGTAACCCTAAAGTCTTTATCTGAATGTATGTGTGAGAACCTGTAATCTTCATAAGGGTCCTGTCCCAAAACTAACAGAGTTACCTTTATTTTGCAAAGACAGTGAGACTGGATATTGGAAGTGTGAAGAAAAAAAAGGCAAAGCCAGTCCTGAAATTCTGAGGCCGGTTCCACAGATTTTTAAAATTCTGTTTGTTAGTTTTCTTTTTCCCTGCAATAGAAAGTTTCAGGGACACTGTTTCATTTTTCCCCTCTTACAGGACATGAAAATCACTACATAATATTTATATCAGATAAACCTACTTATTTATTTTCCCTTGCTTTCAAAAATTGCTTATGTGATTGGTGTCACTTAAAAAGACCAAAGATTCACTTCCTCTTACCTTGCAGGATTTGAAGAAAAAGTTTTTTCTGTTTTGTTCCTCTGTGCCTCAGGGAACCTTCAGAGAGTTCTTTGGGATTTTGTGGTTGGGGTTGTTTGTTTGGTTTTGTTTCATTTGATTTGGTTGGTTTCTTTTAATGAAGTGAGAAAAGAAGGAAAGATGTGAAAGAAGAAAAGTGTAGTGTATAGGAATCTATTTTAAAGAAGTTAGAAATGTTTTTCTCTTAAGTCTCAAAGTATTCTTTTAGCTTTTTTCTTTAAAAGCATAAATACATGTGCAAGGATACTGCTCTGTTTAATACTGTATAGTAATGTCTTTTCCATGTCCTTCCATAAATTCTGCTATCTTATAAAACTTGAGATATTTTACAGGGTGGGGGGAGTAAGAAACAGAATGAAAAGCATGCTAGATGCTGGTTGAGGTTTTTTTGTTACACTTGGAAAGTTTTGTCCAACATCAGGCACGTCTGTGTGATTTCAGTATCTCCTGCCCAGGCAATGGCAGGTACTCTGAGAATCTTGGTTCTGTTCAGGAGGAAGCTGTCCAAGAGCACTGGGAGCAGCACTAAAGGCAGCCTGTGAGCATAGCACATAGCACCAAAAGAGAAGGCTTTTGGAACTCTCCCTTGGAAGGCCTTGCATACTCAAAGTGCTAGACTTGTGGATGAAATATGACTCAGAGCACTGATCTCAGTGTCAAGAATCAAGGAAATGGAAAATAAATTATGTGGGAGACTAATGTGTAATTAAAATTTTAGTGGTAATCTTTTTTTTCAACAGAACATTGTTCTTAGAGCCAAGCAATAGTTCAGGTAGCTGCTAAAAATCTACAGAGCATTTTTCTTTGTGCTGGGTAGTACGTTATTATTGTCATTCTCAAGCATAGTGACAGTTGTTCATAACAGCAGCAGTCTTTTGCAACTACTTCTATTGTTGCTTAGACAGGATCAGACTGGACAAGCCTTAGAGAAGAAATGAAGAGAGACAAAAAGTATTCAGTTCTGTCTGGCATTCCCCTCAAAGTGATCCACAAGAAGGTAAAGTATTTTTTTCTTCCATTTCAAGTATCCTAGAGATTAAGAGCCAAATCCATAATGGTGAAACTTGTTCTTTAAATATCTGTAATATTCTTGATAGTCTCCCAGCAGTTTTTAAGGAATAACAGTGAAGTGAACATGTGGAGACTGTAAGGCAGGAGTAAACTCTTATGAACATACCAACATTCTTGACTGTTGCAGATACTGGTATGAAGCATTCCAGAAACTCTATTAATGACATATTTGGGGCTTGGCTGTGAGGCAGTATCAGTTGTGCTTCCTTCTTCTATATTGCCAGTTGTTCCACACCTGAAGTTTCACAGTATTTAGACTTTCAACTCCAAAATCAGTGAATTACTCTTAAGTATTCTAATATCTTGACTAGGATTACACACTAATTGCCTGGCCAAGAATGGAGGAGAGCCGAGTATTTTGGCTCATTAACCCACTCTAATCTTTACACTGTACTTGCCACTTCTATTAATAATTATCAAATCTTCATATTTATCAAAACAGGCTGTTCTTCAGGTAGAATTGTATTTGGTACTGTTGGTGCAGTTCCCAAGGGTGTGATGATACTATGTTGGAAGAAGATAATACTTTTAGAATTATATATATATGTAATTTGTTGTATTTCTAATCTGGATCAGCTAGATAATGGTAGTTTTCCCATTCTGGGGAAGCAGTCATTCATGTGTGATAGCAAAGCTGGAAAGAACTTCCTTGAACTCAGCTCATTCCCAGGACTCACTTGAACGATGGATACTGGTTGTTTTTCTGTCACCTGGGGAACAGATCCCTGAGCAACATGATGCAGCATCAGTCAGCTGGGCTTTGAACAAATGTTGCACCAGGGGAAGTCCTGAGATCTGTTATTTTCTTTTGTTAATAGGAGCAGAATTAGATTTCCAGTTGTATTGTCCTGTCTTCTTGTTCCTCTCATTAGTCCTCTTCAACAAAATTTACTTTCAAAATTTTAAAATGTTTAACTAATTCTAAGCTTATTTTTTGTTTCGAAACAAATGATCTTTTTTGTCTTGAAACAGTCTTTTTGTCTGCTTCCCTGAAATAACACTTACTTATCTATTAGTAATGGATTTTGAAAATGTATGAGTCATCATTAACTCAGTTTCATTAATTTCACCATGATTATTTGTTATCATTATTTGTAGTTGAAAATAGCCAAG
Organism: Rhabdornis inornatus; assembly: GCA_013397075.1. Taxonomy (NCBI): domain Eukaryota; kingdom Metazoa; phylum Chordata; class Aves; order Passeriformes; family Rhabdornithidae; genus Rhabdornis; species Rhabdornis inornatus. The sequence continues at coordinate 1,627,925 of VWZS01008407.1, read as the reverse complement.
CAGCTGTGACAAATTTGAGTAAGGAAATTAACTCGACATTCCTTTATTCTCCTTTGCATGTTTTAACTGTGTTGATTTTGGTTTTTTAACTTATTTTTTTTAATCTGTCATGCTTTTCCTTTTACAATGCTGTGAATTGAAGAAAGAAAGAAAGGTTTATAAGAGAATTTCCAGATCAAGCTCAAAGCTTGATAGGCTTCAGGTTTTCTAGCTACTGCATACAGGCCTTCCACTGATAACTTAGTGTTGCTTATAGGTTTCAGACTGGTGCAAAGAAGTGATTTCTTGATAAATGCCAATCAGTGTTTTTGCTGAGCTAAAATATCGGAGGAGGAGGAGGAGTGTAACTCTGGGAGTTTTGGAACACAGCAGCACATTCATTTCAGGTGCAAACTGCAACCTTATCTTCACACGACATCGCCTGATTCTGCTAAAAATATCCCCACGTCAGTGCTGGGAACCTAAGAAGTAAGGCTTTTATTTCAGTAGCTGTTTTCCAACCTGTTCAGCATCTACTAGAACAAATGAGATGGAATTAATAATTACTGTAGTTGTAGAATCATTGTCTGCAGTGGTGATTTCAGTTTTGCTTACAGCATGTCAACATGAGTCTTAGAAGTGTAGGGATTTTCTTGGAAAATTTCTGTGGTTGAGAACATGAACGTGGATTGGCTTTTGCACCCAAATGCATTTTCAGAGGTTTTGCACACTCATAGGGCTTTAACTTCTAATCCAAAGGAATTTTTGTATGCTTTTAGAATTAGATGACCATAGCATATTGCATTAATAAAAGGAGAAGTGTGAATTTAAAATATATTCCATGCTCACTTATGGCCTTATCAACATCATCAACAGAAATGCACAGACTTAAACCATTGAGAAATTTGGTTTTCTATTTCATTGACTTCTTTTCAAGCCTTTCAACAGTGGGAGGCAAGATGACTTTGAGTCAAAAATATTCCCATGGGTCCTGTGGCAAAATGGCTTTTCCTAGTATTATGAATGACGTAAGTTTAATATCTGGCAAGAAAAAAATACATGTTTATACTAGGAAAATTATCTCTTGCTGATAACAATTGTCAGCAGTATTGCAGCAGAATCCCAGATAAATGTGGGTCTGCTGCCAGCATATACAAGGACAAAATGTTCAGAACCATTTTGGGAATTGGCATCGATCTGGCACAGTCTGCACTTAGCTTGCAATCGCATCCATCCGAACCAGCAATAAGGAATTTCTCTGACGTAAACAAGGATAAAGAGAAGGAAATCATATGAAGTTGTAAGAGTAAAGCAGGAGAAGTGTTGATGCAGAGTCCAGTTGCTTAATAACAAAGCAGTGAAGCAGCTGCCAAGAGAGTGATTGCCCTCACAGAACTTTCTGAGAGTCTGCAGACACCTTCACACATTCTGAAGTGCTGTGAGTAAAAGATCACTATGTGTAGTTTTCTGAGCTGTTAAAATGGTCGTATTCAAACTTCCTCTGAGTTTTGAGGTTGTGAGGAATGGTGCTATATTTTGACAATTTGATTGCAAACCATAGCACAACATATTATATTTTCCATAAATGCTGCATAGTATGAGAAACAGAATGAAGATCCTCTAGGGAAAAGGATGCAGACAGCTGGCAGTGAATTGAAACTGGTGTTTAAAGAACTATCTCAGGATTAGTGTAGATGGCTCTTGTAAACTTGACATTTGGAAGAAACTCAAGGAAGAAAGTTGAGTGGGGCAGAGGGCTGGCATAGAAGTTTCAAAATGCTTTGTGAAATGCACAGCACTAGAGAAAACTGCATAAGACTTGCACATACAAAATGAAGTCACAGGCACCATGATAATACGTGAAACAACTGTCAAATGTTCAATAACATGCAGTGGAAGGAATAACTTTAGCCAATTGTGTAAATTGGCTGTAAAACAGGAAAAAGATGATCATTGACTCAATGAAAATAATGAAATTATTTGTTCAATATTAAGCAGCAATCAGAGAAACAAACTACCTGCGTAGGAGTTTAAAGAATGGGCCAGAAAGTAATACTGAGCTTGTAGTGTTTTAAGTTTGCTGCAGCCACACCCATGCATTATGAGGAAATGAAAAGGGACCAAAGTGACCTCAAGTCCCAGGAAGACACACCTAAGAGGGAAATAGGATTGTGACTATTGAGGACAAAAGGCCTGACTGGTGTCTTTGTACTGGTGTGCTCTGAAATAGCCCACCTGTGTTTCCTGTGTTTCTTTTTTTTTCTCTTTTTTTTGTGCTAGAGCAATAAAGCAATGAACAGTAAAACTTGTCACTGTCAGATGTCAGTGAGGCCAAAAGATCTGCTGGATTCTTGTGCTCCTCTCCAAAGCATTATTAGTCACAGTAGGAGGAAAAATAATGGCAGATTTGGCTGGACTAATAGCCTGGTTTACAATAGAAATTTCTGTGTTTCAAAATCCCATTTGGAGTGCAACGTGATGGTATTTCTATTAGTGTATTTTACAAGTAGTACTCCTGATCAAACTTCCCTAAATTTAGCGCACATGTAAGGCATTTATTTTGGGGTATTTCCTAGCCCATTCAATATACTGCCAGTTCTTACTGAAAGACCATATCAAAATGTTTGTCTTTAGAAAGCAGGTATCTTCCTTTAAACAGTAGTCCTTTAAACTCCACAAAGCAGTTATTTTTTCAAATTCCAGGTCACTAAAGCTTCACAGTATTTTGGGGCAGCAAGTTACAGGTGCTCAGTTTTTAAAAGATTATAAATAAGCATTGCAACCTGGCTCTGCAGTTGAGTAACTGTCACTAATTTCAGGGCAACTGAATTTGATTTCCTGATGCTATTGCTATCTTTACTGATCAATGTGGGTGTTTTGTTGTAATTTCTTAAGATGCAGTTGGGTTTTAATTCTTGTATTGTTTCTGTGAGAATAACACTATGTGTTTATTCTTGCTAGAGTGGCATGGGAGCCAGTGGCTGTGGTTTTGGGGTCTTACAGAATATTGTCTGTGACTTCGGATTCCTTCAACACTGGACAAGGTTTGAGAACAGATTTTCTCCCTGTTTGGTGTATGTATTCATAGCTACAGAGAGAGCATTTTATTGTCAGGCAGTTGTCATCTGTTGGGTTGCATTACAAACAGTCAGGGTAATGATTCTTGTTGTTTAGGTTCTTGAAAGGCTTGAAATCATTAACATTCTTGGAATGACATGTATCATAAATCATGACATAGGAAAATTAGAGAGATTCACTCATGTACGTGTAATTTCAACTGCAGAGTGTACAAATGCATTGTTGTACTTATGCTCTCCCCAAACAGTTCTTTTTTGTGCTCTGATGGCCAGCACAAAGTTCTCTGATACCCATGATTTCTCTGTCCTGATCCTTATATTGACCAGAATGAAAAAGGGTAGGAGTTAAATGAAAGAAGGTATAATTGCAGCTGTAGGTGTTCCAGCTGCTCTTCAGAACCCTGTAGTGCTGTCATACAATATGCTTTTCTGACTTGTACCAAAGGACCAGTACACAAGTAACCCCAATTAAGAACAAACTAGAAGATATTAATTTCTAAATCGGATAGAAGGAAAAGGGCCAGTGATTCACTTCTGAAACTCTGGCATGGTCAAGATGAATTATGTCATTTTTACTTGGTCACTACACAGTGCTTGCTGTAGAAACAGCTGTGTCAAATATGCTAGGAAAGAAACCAGTATTTTGGAGCTCCCAGAAGGTCTAAATATGTTTCTTTCATCTTCCAGTAGTGAGAGTGCTCTCTCAAAAAGCTAAATTCTCTGAGAGGACAAAATTTCCTTCCTTAGTAGCTAGAAAACTACTGCGAAGTAGAAAAAATAATGCGTGTAGTTTCAAGTTTTGATACAAAAATAAATAAAGAGCTTGAATGGCAATAAGGTAGATTCTACTTAGCTTTGCTTAATGCTTAGATAGGGATAATGTACTATTTCTTTGAAAGTGTGTAGTATCTCTGTCACTTGGGCTTTTAAGCACAACTCTAACAGGCAATTGCCAGGTAGATGTGATCCTGCTGTGGGGCAGAAGAGAAGTCCCTCAAGTCCCTGGCATGAGCATTTTCTATGGTTCTGTGATGACAGGATTCATAGCCTCTGTGGGTTTGGTTATTCTTTGAAATAGAATTATTGGGCAACTTAATACCATAGACACAAGTGAAGACATCAGAGACACAAGTAGTCCTACAAATCAAGAGATTAAGAAGATTATAGCTATTTTGATGAAATATAAAAAAATACAGTGAGATTGAGAGGACAGTTTAGAAAGTTTAGTTTGCATTTAGGTGCCAGAATGTCTGCACATGAGCTTTTAGGAATTACTTCTTTTTGCTGTCCATAGCTGATGCTTACTAATTCCAGCTGTGACAAAATTCTCTCCTTAGATTAATGACATCTAGGCCAGTTCCAGGAAAGGGAATAATTTGGAAGTGACTTAATATCTGTTGAAGACAAGGAAAAGAGTTAGTCAGCCTAAAATGTCGGGTGGTTTTACTGGCAAAATTAAACGCCAGTAAAATTGCTCCTGTTCCTTGAGACTTAAAAGCTAAGATGTACTACCAATATGTAGTTTAGGAACAATTCAGGTGGGCAGAGGAATGGCCCATCTTCATCAGTGTTTTCTGTCAGTGGCTTTCATTATATGTCTGAGTAGGGTACAATGCTGCACAATTTACAGTGGTACTGAGAGGCTGACTTGATGACTTATCTCCTATACTGTATTTTTCTTTAGGAATATTGCAAAATGTGTATCAAGGTTTTTGAGTCATATTTCAGAATGTAGTTTATTATATAATAATCTTCAACTGATATTTAGCATTATTTTTTTACTACAGGGCTTGAGAAATAACTTCTGGCTTGAACAGAAAGTCCATGCTAATTTTTGATCAGCTTTATCTTCACACATCATAACTTTGATAACAAGTCAGAGTACAGGAGAAATGGGTCAGATGCTTACTTGGCCAGTGCTGAGCAGAGGTTTGGTTTTGAAAGCCTTATTAGAATGGTGTGACCTGACAACAAGCTCCACATCTCTGGCCTGGCAGTTGTGAGGAGGGGATAAGTGATGCTATTTCCCCCTTGACTGCTGAACATTTCTTTGACCCTTCCTTAGGGGTGAATGAGCACGTTATTGACTCCTAAAGCAATGCACTGGCATCAAGCCATATGTGGGAGTTAGAAACAAACCTGCTGAAATGCATGGACTGACAACAGCAGTGATTTTTTTTTTTAAGCAAAACAAAGATCAACAACAATGCTGTAAAAGAAACAGAAATTAAAGCCTCAAACATTTACGTGTTTATGATCCTGTGACAGCGTGTCCACAGTCCTGGAAGAACAGGGAGAGTGAAGAAATGACTGTTGGAATAAATACCGAGGAGGGAGGGTGAGTAAACTAGAGGTGATACATCCACTCTGGGCCAGTACTGGCCATGTGCCATAGTAGGTGAAACTGTTAGAACAATTTATCATACAAACAACAAATCAGACCAAATTTTTCTAGCCATCTTTTCGTGATTAAAATATGTCTGGTCTCCTTTTTCCCAAAACTACAAGGGTTGCAGCAGCATCAAGATTAGCAATAGGCTCTGTGTCTGTGTATATATGTGTGTATGTATGTGTTTATTTCATTTTTCTTTGAGCATTTGCCCTTATGTGAGTAGGTTGTGCAAAAGGAAAAAGCATCACAGGAGTAAATAATGGGGACTACTAAACAAGAGCTGGCAGATGATGTTGGTACCCTGGAAAGCTTTCAACTAGGAACTTTTTTTTTTTTAATTTTTTTTTTTTTTTTTAATTTCAAGCAGAGTAGTGGTTGTTCAAGCTGAGCTGGCAGAATCTTTTAGACAGCATCAGATCTTGGATGAAAAGCTGTCCTTGGGAAATGGCACAGCTTCTAAGTAATACATATTCCAAATCTTGTCTGATAAAGTACAGGCCAGTAAATTTGTCAAGAGTGTGTATTTTGTAAGCTATTCCGGGTTACGTAGTGAACACATATGCTGCTGCAGGGTCTGTTAGAGAAGGTTAAGTTCCATGTTGTATTTTTTTTTTCTAGTCAGCTAAGCAATATCTCAGGAGGATTTCTGCACATGACCATTAATCTTGCTCTGCCCTGTGCAAGGCTCCACAGATGATCTTTGCTGGGTTATCCTGTATCTTCACAGTGAAACAAGTGGAAAGACTGTAGATTTCTTGGCAAATGAAGAGCACTAAACTCCTTCATATGGTGTGCATCACTCTACTGTGACTATCAAGCAGAAATGTTTCTAAATCATGTGTATTTAGGTTTTGTTTAGGTTTGGTTTTTTCTTTCTTTTTCTTTTTTCCCCCAGATACTTCTACCTGATGTCAGCAAAGTTCAAAAGGCCTTGTTATTTTTTGGGTTATCAAAAATTTATGGTAAGTTTTCTTCTGCCTGCTGCTGAAGGAGTTCTTTTAGAGCTTGGTTCTACCTTGTGCCAACAGTAATCTTGGAATTTTAAAAACTCTGATTATTTGCATTTTATTACTTTGATGAATTGTACTTTACAGTTTGAATCTTGTTACTCCTCTGGGTTGGTTACATTTGGGTTATCTTAGCAATTAGAAAAAGGCTGACTTTGCACTTACATATTTTCTTTATAATCACTACCTTCTATTAAACGGATTGTGTTAAATTTATGAAAACTAGTGAAGGAAAAGATCACTTTCATACTCTCTTCCTTCCCTAACCTTCTTTACCCCTAACTCCTTTCTTTTTAGAGGAAATAGTAGGACAAAAGTGAGAAAACCAGGAAAGTATAGGAAAAAAAACCCAACCAAACAGGAAAGTTACAATTTTTCATCATAACTTTAACTTCTTTGGAAAATCCATTACCTCAAGCCTATCAACTTTGCCCTAGGGATTAAAATTCCCAGCTTTTCTGTCCAGCTCCAGTCAGAGATTGCAGGGGAATAAAATTTGTCTTCCTACTGAATGCGCCCAGAAGTGGATCTCTGGCCAACTAATTATTTCATAATCTGTCAGGAAATTCTCTAGATCTCCAAGTATGCAGAGGATTGTCTCATCCAAACCCAAATGCACTGGCTGAACAGCTTCATATTCTTCATTGCACATAGTGGGGAATTGTGAGTTTGTGCAGGTAGAAAAACAACCGTTGTAGTTGACTCAGAGTTCCTTCTGCAGATCATCTCAAGGATGTGTCAGAGCCCTCAGCTGTGCAGAGCCAGGCTGCTCTGGCTTTGCTGCCTCTCCAGCCAACAATATCCACTGTAACCCGGAATCCCCAAACACACAATGCCCCGGGAGCATGGAAGGCAGAGCATTATGCTAGTTAAGACTTAAAATCTCTCTCAGCCTCTGGCAGATTTCTGGACATTGTAGTGCATTTTCTATTTCTTTCATCTAGTCCACACCTTCAAGTGGAGGTTATGATTTGGCTCTCAGTACTTGTGCTGACAAACTGTGCTTAGACTCTGACTGTAAAGACTATGCCTGTATAACACAGAGAGAGGTGGTTTCTTTCTACTTTCCTGAGTTGAAATTACATCCCTAATTCCAAGAGAAAATTAAACTAAACTTTCAAGAGGAAGGCCGAAACTATATATATATTTTAAGGATGTATATTGAATCCAGGGCAAACATGACGTAAGGTAGGCAAGATATCCAGATGCTTCAGTGTGCAAGATGGAATTTAGGGAGTTGGTTAAGTTGCCTCTGGATCTGAGCTGCAAAATGCTGCAAAAGATGCAGTGATTGCTAAAGAAATACTTGAAGTAAACTACATAAAAATATGGAAAGTAATGACCAAGTGATCTGTAACAATTTTGATAGCCCATAGGAAAACGTCTGTTTCGCTTCAACCTGCCTGGTAGGTATGTAAGCACCAAAACCACTGTGAGATTATCTGAGATACTGGACTGGAGAACTGTTACTTTGTAGAAACAGAGATTGTTAGCACAGGCATTAAGCAGAGACAACTCATACTGGTTGTTGTGTCATTTTAGAATATGGTAGTATCCTGCTGCATCAAGGGAATTGCAGGGTCTCATCACAGAATGATTTATCAAAAATAGTCTTCAAAATTTGCATGACATGAAAAATCTATTTTGACTTCAGGTAAAAGTATCTAATAATCTCTTATGCAATGAGCTACTTTTATGTGAGCTACCATAGCCTTTTCTGTTCCTTTACACACTGCCTGCCTTTTAACCTGCATAGCTGATGTGCCCACCAATGCTATTTCAATACAGAAGTTTTACTCTTTTCTGTGTTAACCATAGCGATGTTCCATAGATGCAGCTCAGACTTGACAGATAAGACCAGAACAGGCAGCATTCATTGTAGCTCTTTGCACTGGTCTCTTAGAAGTGTATGGAGAACTAGGCAGATCCTTTTGTTTCCAGACAGAAGTAAACATGCCTTCCCTACTGGTGTGTGATTCTCTTAACCTGGTGGTGACATTGGCATAAAAATGTTATCTCATAGCTCTCAAGGTCCTGAGGCAAGGCTGTTTGTGTGACTAAAGAAATTTCATTCAGAGCTTATCTGAGAAGGGTAAAATTCCAGATTCCATCAGAAGGATAAACATTTAGTTACCAAAATGAATGACTTGACAGGTGGAGATACCAGAACTAGGAAGCAAACCACACTCTTGAGCCCTGGGGAATAGGAGCTCTTTTACAATCACGAGCCCATCTTTCTGCATTATATGACTGCTTGAGAGTTGAATATAAACTGTTTCTTGCTTGCAGTGTAAGGGTCTGGCCCAGCTGCCTGAAGTCCACGTGGTGCTTCATCATTGATTTAATTCCGGCTTAGATCATCTCATGTATTGAAAGATTATATACATATATAGAGGGTAAATGCTATCTACATGGATTTATTTGATTATATTGATTGCTCTCATGTCAATATGTGACTATTACATATACCTTTAAAGGGCTACTTCTTCATTCCCATAAAATCTCAGAGTAGAAGTTTTCTGTTTACAATTTAAGGCCTGAAGATGTTTCGGGCTTTTACTTTCATAAAAGGCCATGTGAATAATCACTTTTTTCTCGCATTTGTGAAACCATATATGTGTGCAAGGGTACATACACACAAAATTCAAGAAGAGAACCAGCTAGTCAAGCTAGAATGTGAGTAGTGATTGCTGTGGTCGAAGTGCAGGCTTTCCCCAGATGTTTGATTGTACACACGGGGCAGGCTTCATTAGAGATGAATAGACTGTACATAAAATACACACTTTCCCTCCCCCATTGCTCTTGTATCTGATTTTGTAGAAGGATTTTAATTAACCCCACAGAACTGCAATAAACTACAGGAATTGTAAAGTGAATATCCAGAAACACTGCAGATAGAAAAATTGCTGCAGAGCTATAAGGTTATGTTTTTGTTCTTTTGTGCCTGTAAACACATCTGTTCAACACTTCTTCTCTGTGCATCTGAAAGGCATAAGGGAATATTTTTCATGAAAAAAAATTAGCAGTGCCTACTTCAAAGAATTTGGGAATTAAAGATGTTTAGATAGTGAGAAGCATTACATTCACTCTTTAAATGTCTCTAGGTTGCTTTTCCAACATGAGGAAAATGCTTTGCATGACAGTACTTCTATTTACTTATTTATAGAATGTGATAAACTACCCAATCTGAGGCTCTGTGTGTATCTATAATACACCATTACATGTCTAATTGTCCTGCTGGACAGATGCTGCTATTATGTAGATTATGTTTTATGGGAAAGTACATCAGTGAAGAAGAGTGTGGGTGTCTTGCTATGCAGTATGTATGTGCATTAGAGTAAAAACCCTGGTCCTCTTCATCCTTTTGTGCTTGCCTTTGCTTGTCCCTTATTTTAAGTGCTTGCAGTCTGTGGACCATCTGCTTGAAGTGAACTGAGCTCTGCTTGCATCATGCACAAAGAAAGGCAACATATGAAGTCTAGTTTACTATACTATCCTCATGTTAATCTTTAAATTAAATAGAGTATCTTCCCTCTTCTACCCACTTTTTCCTCCCTTTATTTCACTGTAACAAATAAGTTAAATTTGATTTAAGTTTTAGAATCAACATCTTTTTTGAGAGGCCAGAGTGTGTTACTGCAGAGAGCAGGCAGAGAGCAAGCAGCTAAGGAGCTGCAGCACAAGTGCTTGGTAGGAGGGATTATTATCAGGGCTCAGCCTTTGGCTGTGGGGATTCCAGCTCTGCCTGGGCCAGGCTTCCTGCTGAAAGCTCATCCTTGTGCTGAGCCTGGTCAGGGAGCAACCTGGAGAGAACTGGCTCTGCAAGCCTGGGGAGAGAAACTCAGAAAGCTGGATGGGCTGTGCCACCCAAGACTCTTAATGCAGATCTACAATGCTCAATGCTGGATCATCCCAGGGAAAAGACTCTTCCTGCTATGAAATACCTGTTACTTGTGTCAGGTGTTTGGAGGCAGGCACGAAGAAGACTATACTGACAATCTGTTATATAACTGTTAGTAGGGATAAATGAAGAGACAGGATTAAAAAAAAAATCACTACATACTAATTCTTTTTAAGAGTCCAAGCTGAAATAAAAGGAAGAGTGTGTTTTGTACAGTAAGTCTTTGGCAGTTGTGGTTAATCAGACCAAATTAAACTGTTGAATATTAGACAGTTAGAAATTGTGCATCTTGTAGTTCTTAGATTATATATTGCTGAATTTATAGTGGGAATATCTAGCATAGAATTTATATTCAAATCTAGTTACTCTGCTGGTAAACTTTTCAAGAACAAACCTTAGGCTAGGCTTATTGGATGGAGGAATTGTTCCTGAGTTATATAGAATATGTCTTGGTTTCTTGTGCCAGGATGACTTCTTGTTTCTACTGAAGACTGGGTGAAATCTTGCTCACATTGTACTCATAGGGATTTAGCTGTAAAGATGACCTTTCATAGCGTAGGAAGTGTGTTACAGAGCAGCTGGATAGTCTTGGCCATGACCGTTTATGTAAAAGGCTAACTTGTACATACCCCTCCTGAAATGCTGTGTGCATATGCCTCATCCTAAAAAACCCTTCTTTTTTTAAGAAAGGGAAATTGAATACATCCATTTTCCACTGTCCTCTCTTTTTCTCTCTTTAATAATCTAAAAATTCAGTGAGTACATGATGTTCGATTGCACTTTTACTCTTCTCAGTGCAGAATGGAAATCTTTACTCTCTGAGGGCTCACACCCTCCAGTGAGAGTAAAAGATGATGCAGATCTAATAATTTTCAGGGGGTACAGGAGAGGGGGCCACCACAATAGTTTTTTTCATGCTGTTCTTCATGCATTGGAAATGTTTTCAGTACAGACCAATGTTTTGACACAAGATTTGCCTGCAGATCAGCACACAGGTTGCCTGTGGTCCAACCATTTCCATGAATCAGGGGAAAAGCATCTAGGCATGTTCACTGTACAAAAAGGCAAACCTCATAACTCAGTACTTAGATAATCCATAGGCCTTTTATTTATTTTTGGCAAACAATTCTCTTCTGCTTCAAATTAATATCCTGATTGAGTTGCTGATACAAATGTTAAGCTATTAACATCAAGTTACCAGCAGGCAGCATGACAAGAAGCTGATGGGAATGTTCCTGCCAGTGACTTGCTTTCAAGTGTCTGATCAGAGCCATAGCACCGAGTCTGGGTCTCTGGGTGTTGTTCTTTAGGTTACACTTTCAGCAAGTACTTGAGTAAAGATTTTCTCAGGGGCAATGGTTTTCAGGTAATTTTAAGTTCAGCCAAGAATCAGTAAATCAGGAAAGAAGGTAACGTTAGAGAGAAAAACTGTCTGGAAACAACTTCTATTCCAAGCTGTATGTGTGAGTTCAGTCTGTGCATGTGTGTCTCATATAGGGGCAGTGCTGCATACTGGAGTAAAGGGATAAGAAATAAGGAGTAAAACTTAGATATTAATACTTGACTTGTATTCCTGGAAATGTTGCTGGAGTCTACCAAGCTCTACCTGCCACTGCCAAGGGAGAGTATGGTGTTGTGCTTTAAATCATATTTAAGCTTCTATCTTCTCAGATGTAGTTACAGTCTACCCTCATTATTTTCTTGGTTCTTCTCCCAGCCTGTTCTGTTGAGAATAAAAGATATAAACTTGGGTGAATTCAGGCTAACACATAGGAACATTTAACACTGAAGAGTTTTCTAGCGGAAGAAATGTCTGATTTTGTCTCCAAAGCAAGGAAACAATCACTTCCTCCATGTACTTATCTTCACTGTAGCATCCTGACACTTTTGTACTGGATCGGGGCTTTCCTGTGTATAACACTGGGAGAAATTTGTGCTGGTGCTTATTTGGTGACAGTTGTGACTGCCAACTGGTATAGCAGTGTGCTAAAGCAATTGCAATCCTGCCACAGAGTGAAAAATAATAGTACTTTCCTAAAGTATATTAGGCCTACTTCTAATGTACCACATAGGAAAGATTTCATGGAAATAAATTATGTTGTTTTAATTTTCATACTGCTGCAGATGAAAAGAAAAAGAGGCATAGCATGAGGCTAGTTATAGCTGAGATTTCTTGAAGAAAGAAAATTCATGGCTAAATTTGCATGGCTCCTATGGAAGGGGAAGGAAAACTGATAAGTCTAAAATTTAAAAAAACCCTTTAAAACAGTATTTCATCCCATAATCAGTAGTGTTCTGACATGTGTTGGCAGGAATAGCATTGAAGTGACAAAGAATCCAGAGTAAATCAAACAAACGGCATGAACTCCAACTATCGATCAAAATTCAGATTTTTTTCATTTAATGACCAAGCAATTGCATCACTATTCAAAGGGCTTATTCTTGTGTCATGTATGTTGCCTTAAGTAAATTAGCTCTGGGAACCCACTTGGGAGGAAAAAGGGAAAAAATAAAAAAACTCAACCAGCATATTGTTAGAAGGTTTATCCAAAGTCAATATTTATGAAGTCATAACAGCCCAGGAGGAATCCATGCTGTTTCAGTACCACAAGCAGTGCCATTGCTTCTACAGTTTTTTAGAGTTTCACACCTCTGAATCAGCAAATAACTTCACAAAGGCAGCTAATGTGCCAGGGACTTGTCCAGCCCATGTGGTTCATATTCACTGCCCAGAAAGGTCAAAGCTCATGCTCAAGAACAATTTCCTCAGTATCATCCTGTTATTCTCACACTGCTTAGAAGGCTCATTTGCAGAGCACCAGCACGGGGACAAATGCACAGGTTCATGATGAGAGAGGAGATGTAGAGCAAGGAGTGCAGCATGTGGGTTCTTCTTCCCATCTTTGTGGTGCTGAATGGAGGTGGTTGTCCTGGCTTTGAGCTTCTTACTGGGAGCTTCTGGCAACATCTGCGCGTGGCAGCAGGCAGCACTATGTGTTTGCACTGCAAGAACTGGTACTAATGCTTTACTGTCAATAAATCCCTGATGTAGGAGCATCTTGAGAGAATTGGGTGTTTGTAGCTACTCTTCAGCATATCCCATTCTTTGTCTCAGAGATGCTTTTCAGCTAGAATACTGTCAGCCAGGATGTTCACAGTCTTAATCATAGGTCTTTGTAATTATCCCTTTGCATCCGGAGGAAATAAAGATATCTTAGGCAAAGTTTGTTGGTGACTGAGCATCTGCATATCTAACCCGTGAAAAATACTGAAATCCATGATTATTTCTAAGTTCCAAGAGTTAGGTTTCTACCTCTTTTCCATGGCAGGATTAAGGCCTGCTGCCTAGCACAGTGCCTTGCTTTTCGGCTGCTTTTTCTGAACACCTTGGGAACCCTTTGCTCCCACTTACCATGGCATATCTAGCTGTTCCCTTAAAGGGTTCTAACCAATGTTTTGGTCTAAATCTCCAATTGTTTAACAGTTTTTAATAGACCTACAGCTGTGCATGGCTATTTTCAGAAGAAGTTAGGTTTTAAACAAACAGTTCAGATCTCCCAGCTCTTGCAGTGGGCAGGTCCATTTGAAGAATGCTTCTCTGATGACAGACAGACTGCACCCAATATTGTGCCAAGTCACTCTCCATTTGTAAATATTAGAATGTGTTGTAGTTACAGATATAGTAAAAGAAAGAAGGTTTAAATTATACAGCTGAGAAACACCAAAGGAAAATAAATGTAAAACAGCACATGATGTGTGTGCTGTAGGTCTCCAGTCTTGCTATTAGATAGTAAAGATAAGAAACAAGCTAAAAAGATCACTCAGTTAAATGACCCTCATGTTTTCGTAAATGTCTATTTTTGCTTCACCTAAATCTGTGTAATCTTATTCTCTTTCACTCACATTTTCTGCTGTGGATGTGTGTTTTAAAAGGAAGGCTTAAGCAGGAAACACGTGTAGACAAGTTATTTGGCATATGTTTCATAATACTAGCTCTAAAGGACTAAAGATGGTGATTAGCAAAAGACAATGGAAGAAAGTAAAGAGTATGTCCACATAAAGACAACTGCTGAGCAAAGGATGTGGTCTGTGTAGTTGTACATGACCTGGCTGGTGCTTATCTGGAACGCAGAGGAGTCCTTCAGTGTGACCAAAGAGAAATACTTGGTATGGAGGAGGGAGGGGCAAGTCCTTTTGTTTGGCTAGAAAGTCAGCTTGTCCTGCTGTGCTGTTGTGAAGTTTTCCTTAAGAAGGAGGCAATGGTACCAGAGACCAGAGCAGCTGCAGGTCCCAAGGAACTGCCATTCCTGGAACGTGCCCTCACATGCAAAGTACAGTAAGATTAAAGCAGGCATGTTCTCCCATTTCTGTTACATGAGTTATTAATTCAAGAACTTTTATGCATCTCTGTTGTTCTCAGGCAAGGATCTGACAAGAACTGTTGATCTAGCACTGGGGAAAGGCATGGATGAGGACATAAACCAAGCTTTCCTGAACACAGTTTGAGTGTAAGCTACAAAATACTGCTGCTGTCAGGATACCTAAGCTGCAACTGAGTTAGCTACTATTATTTTCCTTTGATGACATGTACTCTTTCTACTAAGGACTCCTGCTTAAAAAGTGACAGACTAAAGGGTAAAGAGAAAACTTGTAAATCTACCATCTTTCTTTTTTTTGTTTGTTTTTGGGTTTTGCAATAGTGATATTTTTTCTCAAAGATCTTTAATGCTTGTATAAAAGGCACTTCCCAAGACTTAACTGTGCCACTGACCTGTGCTGGACATGTTGCGAATTGGACATTGTCTTCTGTATACTAGGCTGCAGATTTCTAACTCTTTGCAGTGTTGATGCCTGCTCTCATAAAGAGAAGGAAATGAAGCAGAAAGATCCCACTGCGACAATTAGTGGCTCACAGAGAAGTATTGAAACAAATAATAAGTGGCTGAAACAATTCAGGGGAGGGAAACTCTAGCTTCCTACTCTACCACAATCTAATCTTCTTTCTCAGATTCTCTCTTTCCTTATCCCAATGGGGATTTTCACACACTTTCATTCCCACCGAATGTTAGTGTGAAATGGTTCTTTGTGACCATCAAGCAGCAGTTTAGTCCTACAGTGCTCTTTACTCTCTCGTCTGTTGCCAGTCTTATCGTTTTGTGCTGTACCCTTGTCTGAATTTTTGAAGTAGCACTAATGTCTTGTTTCCAAGCTGCTGTAACACAAAGAATTTTAATGAAAATAATTGAAATAGATTCCTCCTCTTTCACTGAGGCAGCTGGCCAAAGAACTGGCTCATAGGCAGAGAAGTCTTTCAGCTTTGGAAGTAAAAATACTCCAGTACCCCTTGCATCTCAAAGGGGAATCTTTGCAACTTGCTGGGTGAGTGGTGCTGGTGGCTATCCCTGCCCTCACTCAAGGAGATGAGCTGTGACTGAATCACCATGTGTGCAGAGATGATCAAGTGGGTTAATTCATGTGGCTTCATGTAGATGTGGCACTCTGATGAATGGTTCAGTGGTGGGTTTACAGTTGGGAGTCGATGAACTTAGAGGTACTTTTCCAACCTTAATGATTCTATGATTCCTGTTCTACACTCAGATCTTTCTTTGCTTGAGGAGTTCATACCTCCCTCAAAAGCAGTATTTTCTGCAGCATCTTTTGCTAGCAAATTAAAGCTTTGAACAATCATTTCCTTTGTGAATTACTGCAATTACATTTAATCTCCTAATGAATGCTGCTTGCTTTCAAACATATATGTTTTGCTCTCTGTTTGAAAGAATGATGCCATTTCACATTCCCCTTGATGTCCATTTCTTAGAAGAAAGCAGCCAATAACCTGAGTTAAACCTGTGTGGTTTTCATCAGATAGCCACGTTTGTTAAGTGAGACCATGAAAGATCTCAGATAACATTGCAGTACAATGAGGGGTCTCGTAGCTCTGCAGTTGTTCAGAACAAATTGAGTGTCAGCTGTCTGCTGCACAGATAAGGTGTGGGAAGGATTGCTCCTCGCCCCCTCAGCAGCAGGACAACTTCCTCCTGCGCTGCTGGGAAAACACAATGCACCATGTTCTGAGCAGTTCAGCAGCAGCAAGGGGGAGGAGGAGACGCAGGGATGACAGACAGGACTCTGCATTAGCTCTTGGGAGGGAGAAATCACTCCAAAACTCAAATAGCAAGCAAGAGGGAAGTTAGGGAAATTAAAGTAAAGGCAGCAAAAGAAACAGGGAGGGTAAACAGTGGTAAGTGTATGTTCCTTGGCTTTTCAAAAGGCCTCCTTGTGGTCTCTGCTTTAATGTATTCTTCTGATGCTGGCTGTGCCCAGCTGAGCAGCCTTTGGCACCTCCAGAGTGGAAGCTAATGCTGTTCAGCTGCCCTTAATTTAGAACAAGTCTTCCTCCCCGAGGGCTGATAAAATTTGCTAGCTAATTGTCAGACTGGCACAGGTTAAGTAATCTTTCTCCAATATCAAGAGTTAGGAACTGTCTCATGAAGAGCATTCCCATCATGTAAACTAAGTACAATTATTAATTAATTAATACCTTAGTACTTAGGTCTTCGCTCTTGAAAAGAGCTCCTGTCTGTAGTCCATCTGGCTGCAGTTGTGCCTCTCCCTGAAGCAAAAACAGTAGTCATGCAACTGGCAGAGTAGGTGAAGTAGAATGTGTACTCTGAGCAGAGATTAGAATTAAAATACTGTAACATGCCAGAGCTAGTCTCGCTCACATGCTCCCTGGCTTAGCAATTAGTCACTTATTTATATACTTCATTAGATCATAGACAGAGCAGCACAGCATTTGCTTCCTGAGATTGTCTACCACTGCCAAACAGGCTTCAGTCTAGGTTCTGAAGCACAGGTAAAGTTCTACTTGATAACAAACCACCTCATAACTCAGGAGGGACTGGCAGAATTCTTTCTAGATTAAAGCTGTTGTTTCCAAACCCATTTTCTTCCTGCAAATGAGACCTCTTGGAGGTAGCATAGCTACTCTTCTCTTAGTGTTATAATGCAGCTTTCATTTGCATGTGAGAAATCGTTACCATACAGCTGTGTACAGCTGTCTTTTTGCAACCAAGATCTGCCATGATGCCTACAAGGCATCTGAAACTGCTCGGGAGTACTGTGCTGTGACAATTGCCTGATGAACACACAGGGAAAAAAAAGTGGGTTTTCTGCAGCAGATCTTTTGCTTAGAGCTTGTATCTATACATGAACTTGGGAATGGAGAAGGTTGTTTTTGTGCAATGAATAGCACAGTCAACACATCATCTTTTACTCTTTTTGTCTGAGTTCATGTGTAATGAAGCCCAAAATGTTGGCAAGAAAAAACAACCTGTTTTGCTGTGCTTTAAAATAAATACATTCACCTGGTTGGGCCAGTTCCAGCATAATAATAATAATAATTTTGTGTGGTTTTTTTAAAGCATAAAACTAAATATTGCAATGAACTGTTGCCAGCGACTATCTGGTTCTAAGGCTTAGAGCTCATGCTGGACACTTTATTGCTCTTTTCAGTGAAAATGCCCTTAGGGATCTTAGGTCCAGTACAGTTAATATAAATAGGAGCAAAGACACAATTCCAGACTTTTTCCTCGGACGCTAACTCAAAAGTTACCAAGAGAAGATCCTCCTCATGGTTGCTTATCAATGCTGTGCTTTCCACAGTGCCAGTGTATAACTGTTACCGGCTCGGTTTCAGATCTCAGACGTTTAAGCAAACAGTGTCAGGAACACGTATTATTTTCTAGATGTCAGTATTTTTTCTGGAAGCAGATGGTCTTTTACCCAGCCAGCGAGTAGGGAGATGGCAGTTGTCTCTCGCGTTTTCTTGTAGTGTCCGAGGGCAGCAGTGTGGGGTGCCTTAGTGCCCTCGCTTCAAAGAGCGAAGGGCTGGAAGAACTGCAAACGGCTGGAGTACAGTGTACCCATTACCCGGCTCTGGCCGCGCAGAACGGCTGCGTTGGCGGAGCCGCGGCAGCCGCACCTGCCCAGCCGCTCCTGCAGAGGAGGGTGCGCGGCCAGCCCGGGGCAGCGCTCCGCTCCCTGATAGCCTGCGAGCGCCGCTCCCACCGCGCGGGGCTGCCCACGGGTGGGCACCTGTGCTCCCGGGCAGCGGGGGGTCCGCGGGGCAGCCCCCGGGATCGCCTTTCCCCCCGCACGTCGCGCACCGGCGGCGATGCCCCTGGACGGTGCCGTGCCCCTGCTCCTCGCAGGCTTCCCCGCGGGACATCGCCGCCGGAGCGCCGGCCNCGGGGGCGCGGGCAGTGCCCGGGGCGGCGGCGCTCGGCCGCGGCGGAGCCCGAGGCCGGGCTCAGGGGCTGCTCCGCGTCGGGGGTGCGCCCGGAGCCGCGGCCCGCGGGCTCTCGCTCTGCCCCGGCTGCGGGAGCGCCTTCGGCTCCGCTCCGCGGGATTCTTGTGCCGCGTGTTTTGGCTGTGTAAGTAGCCATTTCAAAGCTGCTCTCCTCGCACGCTTGGTTTCCAGGAGCTGCTTCGTTTTGCCTCGGTGTCCCACCACAAGCTGTAGCTGCACGTAGCCTGAGCCGAATCCAGCAGTTTCTACGGGAGAGGGAAAGAAGCGGATAGCTCGCCTCAGGGAGAATGCGTGTTGCAATTGTTCTTGCTTTGGGCCAGATCTTTTGGTCTAACTAAGCACAGCGTGCAAAGCATGAACCGTGTTTGGCGTTCGGTGTTTCTCTTCACGCTTTCCTGCCCCTGGCTTTGTTACCATCTCTCCCTTAATTCTACAACCACTTCAGCTGTGTGTGCTGAGTTGTCAGGGTAGAGGATATGTGCTGTAGAGGAGAATCTTGAAATACCTTTTCTTCTCCAGCTGTGGCTTTACAATTTTGCAACTGTCCCTGTGTCCACACCTGTGTATTTTATACCTCTTGACACACTTGACGTTAATTCACCCAAATTATTTTTTTTCCAGATACATGAACAGTTTAGAGAGGTTGACAGCAGTGTGTTCTACAGGTTACTGTGTTGTGTGGAAAAACGACTTCCTTTTGCTTCTTTTAGTTTCTGTAGCTGATACTGTATGTACTTTATGAAATGAATTATGCTTGGTTTTTGCTGACTATTTCTGTGCTATTTCAGAGCTGTGTTCTTTCATTATATGTCTACCTCAGCTATTCTTTATTTCAGGTTAAAGAATTCTTAGCTTTTTAGTCACCTTTATTCTGTATCTCTTGCCGCTGTAATTTCTCTTTCGGTTGTTTTTTCATTTTTTCATATTTTTTTAAAATCGAGGGATCAGCAAAACTGAGCTATATGCAAGATTTCAATACAACAGGGTTATATAAGGGCATGATGATGTCTGCTAGAAGAAATGACAGATAATTTGGTGCATCAATATCTGAATAGCCGTCAAGAGTAATATAAGTATTTGTTACTCAATGTGTCACCTGTTGATAAATCAGTGTGATTTATTTTTTAAATGAGAAACCACTGTCTAAGGCACTAGTGGTTAGTAGATTAATACAAGGGTATAAGGTTATGGATTAAGTAGTTGCCTGATGAGCTCTTAATATTCTGTCAGTCTGCTGTGCATGTTTTTCCTGTCTTCTGTGGCAATAGCAGGAGCTGAAAATAGCCCAAAGCTGTCTGTTTATTGCTGTTTGTGGAACTGCCAATGTACTCTTAGAAAGTTGATCTACCAAGCTGTAGTTTGCCAACTTGGACTTCTTTCTGGTGCAAACTTCGTAGTGATCTAGTGGTTGATGTGGTTTTTACCTATTCAGTATCATCAGGGGTTTAAAATGGAACTGGATACTGCTGAAATTCATTAGACACCTGTAATTCTTGATGCTTTCTTCTCCATCACCAGGGAACTCCATTTCCAGAGAATTTAATGGGAGAATGGAGTTAAGTAGACTACGAGGAGAGACTGCCTTTCAACAAAAAAGTGCTGCAAAGTGAGCATTTTTAGCCAAGTTAGAAATATGGGGCTAGCTGGTGTGGATTGTCATAGGGAGTCCTTTGAAGTGAGTATAGGTAGGAAATATGGATTATTTTTAATAATTTTGCCCTGAACATAACTTACCAGGTTTTATCTAGGAGCAGGGCTAGCCCCAGGTCTTGCTGATAATGATTTTAATTTGAAAAAGCTCCATTTTAATTGAAGAAGCAATTTGATTCCTGACTAACTCTCAGAAACACTTGGAGGTGTTTCAAACAGCAGGCTCCTTCAGAGCCCCAGCAGATTTAATTGTAGAAAATTAATTAGGTTGCTCCCAAGCAATAATGGGTTTTATGATCTCAGTACAAAATCTTTGGTTTTACTGCAGAACAAACTGAGTAACTGTGTTAGAAATGTGCATTAAATGAAGGCTGGAAACAAAACAAGAAAGCAGGATTATCTTGAAGACTCATATTGTCCTCAGTGTGAGGTTCTGTGCAGACAGTGGCAGCAGAAAAGCTGGGTTTCCACACTGCAGTCACAGTTCTCTGTGATGTGGCATCAGATGTGTGATATTCAGACTGTTCACAGTGGCAGTTGTAGTTAAAACAGAAGTGCTGGTCAGACACTTAGTGGTACTTGGGATTTTCTTTTTTACTTTGAAAATCAGGTTTATCATCTACAGTGAAGTGCAGTCATTGCAGACACTTCTGTGGGCTTTAAATTCTGTATGAGATAAGTAAGATTTGGTGGTTAAGCACTTAAAAAACCCAAGGAGCTCCAAAGTCAACCATGCATAAGCAATTTTGGCTGTGTCCCCTGTAGTGTTGTATTATCATAACAAGCTTCAGGTTTGGAAGGTTGTTATTTTTTGCAACTAGGAAAAAAGTAAAAGAAAACTTACTGTGTCAAACCAACTTCTTAAAGAGTTTGGACCTTGATAATAGCCCTTTTACCACAAAGTTGATAGGGAAAGCATTTTGTAGCTTTTAATTGTGAAATGCTNCGAGCGGGCGCGTGGCGGCCGGCAGGTGGCAGCAGCCGGCGCGCGGCTCCTGCGCGGGCGGCGGGCGGGAGCGAGGGGAGAGGCTTTGCCTGAGCCCCGGAGCCGCCGGGAACCTGCTCGGGTCCTGCGGGGCTCCGGCATTCCCGGCCGAGGGCGCGCCGCCTCCCATGCGCCGGGGGCCGCGCGGTTCTCAGCCCTCTCGCCCCCGAGAGCGCCTCGTCGCGGGGCGCCCGGACGGGACGCCGGCGCGGAGCGGTGAGGCAAGGCCCGGGAGGGTGGGCGCGCCAGGTGGGCGGTGGGCGCCGTGCCGGGGGCGCGGGCAGTGCCCGGGGCGGCGGCGCTCGGCCGCGGCGGAGCCCGAGGCCGGGCTCAGGGGCTGCTCCGCGTCGGGGGTGCGCCCGGAGCCGCGGCCCGCGGGCTCTCGCTCTGCCCCGGCTGCGGGAGCGCCTTCGGCTCCGCTCCGCGGGATTCTTGTGCCGCGTGTTTTGGCTGTGTAAGTAGCCATTTCAAAGCTGCTCTCCTCGCACGCTTGGTTTCCAGGAGCTGCTTCGTTTTGCCTCGGTGTCCCACCACAAGCTGTAGCTGCACGTAGCCTGAGCCGAATCCAGCAGTTTCTACGGGAGAGGGAAAGAAGCGGATAGCTCGCCTCAGGGAGAATGCGTGTTGCAATTGTTCTTGCTTTGGGCCAGATCTTTTGGTCTAACTAAGCACAGCGTGCAAAGCATGAACCGTGTTTGGCGTTCGGTGTTTCTCTTCACGCTTTCCTGCCCCTGGCTTTGTTACCATCTCTCCCTTAATTCTACAACCACTTCAGCTGTGTGTGCTGAGTTGTCAGGGTAGAGGATATGTGCTGTAGAGGAGAATCTTGAAATACCTTTTCTTCTCCAGCTGTGGCTTTACAATTTTGCAACTGTCCCTGTGTCCACACCTGTGTATTTTATACCTCTTGACACACTTGACGTTAATTCACCCAAATTATTTTTTTTCCAGATACATGAACAGTTTAGAGAGGTTGACAGCAGTGTGTTCTACAGGTTACTGTGTTGTGTGGAAAAACGACTTCCTTTTGCTTCTTTTAGTTTCTGTAGCTGATACTGTATGTACTTTATGAAATGAATTATGCTTGGTTTTTGCTGACTATTTCTGTGCTATTTCAGAGCTGTGTTCTTTCATTATATGTCTACCTCAGCTATTCTTTATTTCAGGTTAAAGAATTCTTAGCTTTTTAGTCACCTTTATTCTGTATCTCTTGCCGCTGTAATTTCTCTTTCGGTTGTTTTTTCATTTTTTCATATTTTTTTAAAATCGAGGGATCAGCAAAACTGAGCTATATGCAAGATTTCAATACAACAGGGTTATATAAGGGCATGATGATGTCTGCTAGAAGAAATGACAGATAATTTGGTGCATCAATATCTGAATAGCCGTCAAGAGTAATATAAGTATTTGTTACTCAATGTGTCACCTGTTGATAAATCAGTGTGATTTATTTTTTAAATGAGAAACCACTGTCTAAGGCACTAGTGGTTAGTAGATTAATACAAGGGTATAAGGTTATGGATTAAGTAGTTGCCTGATGAGCTCTTAATATTCTGTCAGTCTGCTGTGCATGTTTTTCCTGTCTTCTGTGGCAATAGCAGGAGCTGAAAATAGCCCAAAGCTGTCTGTTTATTGCTGTTTGTGGAACTGCCAATGTACTCTTAGAAAGTTGATCTACCAAGCTGTAGTTTGCCAACTTGGACTTCTTTCTGGTGCAAACTTCGTAGTGATCTAGTGGTTGATGTGGTTTTTACCTATTCAGTATCATCAGGGGTTTAAAATGGAACTGGATACTGCTGAAATTCATTAGACACCTGTAATTCTTGATGCTTTCTTCTCCATCACCAGGGAACTCCATTTCCAGAGAATTTAATGGGAGAATGGAGTTAAGTAGACTACGAGGAGAGACTGCCTTTCAACAAAAAAGTGCTGCAAAGTGAGCATTTTTAGCCAAGTTAGAAATATGGGGCTAGCTGGTGTGGATTGTCATAGGGAGTCCTTTGAAGTGAGTATAGGTAGGAAATATGGATTATTTTTAATAATTTTGCCCTGAACATAACTTACCAGGTTTTATCTAGGAGCAGGGCTAGCCCCAGGTCTTGCTGATAATGATTTTAATTTGAAAAAGCTCCATTTTAATTGAAGAAGCAATTTGATTCCTGACTAACTCTCAGAAACACTTGGAGGTGTTTCAAACAGCAGGCTCCTTCAGAGCCCCAGCAGATTTAATTGTAGAAAATTAATTAGGTTGCTCCCAAGCAATAATGGGTTTTATGATCTCAGTACAAAATCTTTGGTTTTACTGCAGAACAAACTGAGTAACTGTGTTAGAAATGTGCATTAAATGAAGGCTGGAAACAAAACAAGAAAGCAGGATTATCTTGAAGACTCATATTGTCCTCAGTGTGAGGTTCTGTGCAGACAGTGGCAGCAGAAAAGCTGGGTTTCCACACTGCAGTCACAGTTCTCTGTGATGTGGCATCAGATGTGTGATATTCAGACTGTTCACAGTGGCAGTTGTAGTTAAAACAGAAGTGCTGGTCAGACACTTAGTGGTACTTGGGATTTTCTTTTTTACTTTGAAAATCAGGTTTATCATCTACAGTGAAGTGCAGTCGTTGCAGACACTTCTGTGGGCTTTAAATTCTGTATGAGATAAGTAAGATTTGGTGGTTAAGCACTTAAAAAACCCAAGGAGCTCCAAAGTCAACCATGCATAAGCAATTTTGGCTGTGTCCCCTGTAGTGTTGTATTATCATAACAAGCTTCAGGTTTGGAAGGTTGTTATTTTTTGCAACTAGGAAAAAAGTAAAAGAAAACTTACTGTGTCAAACCAACTTCTTAAAGAGTTTGGACCTTGATAATAGCCCTTTTACCACAAAGTTGATAGGGAAAGCATTTTGTAGCTTTTAATTGTGAAATGCTTCCAGTGGTGACAGTGCTGGCTGAAGAATAGATTCTGTGACAAGTCTTGTTCCCCTGAGTAGGCATATACACAGTTCAGACAGCAGCTCTACCTGATCTAAATGCAGTTTGGACTATGGCTTGGGTAATTGTAAAGCTAATTAAGTTATGAATATATATGGTTCAATATGTGACCAATGAACATGGTAGCATTGTTAGGAGGATAAGTAACACTCTTTTGCATTGCAATAGCTTTATTTTTGTTCAGGATAGTACTTTACACTAGATAATTCTGTTCGTGTATATTAGTTGTTTAGGAAGAATGCATGGTTTAGTACTTCATTTAGAAGATTAATTAGAGGGATGTTAAGCAGATATAGAAAAAAAAAGATTGATTAACAGGAATGATCTTTTGGACCTGATTTTGCCTCATATCTTACTCTGTATAAAGGAAGCAGAGCTGAGACCGTGTGCTTTAGTGTTGCCTGATTTATTTTTTGTTAATTTTTGTTCTTTGTGTTAATGACAATAACAGTTCAAATTCTGTAATTTAAACCAACTCAGTTTTCTCCTTCTGGAATGTTCTGTCCCACCCACTTTTCTCCTGGGGACTTGAGTGTCATGTCACACATCAAATTTGTGGAACCCCTGCAGGGTTATGGTATTCCCAGAGATGGGTCAGCGTTCATAATTTTGATTGCTGTTAAACAGTCAGCACTTGTCAACACCATGTACAGACATCTGTTACATATTTTTTAAATGCTGGTACCAAGTATTAAATGTGGGGCTTCTCTACAGAAGCTGTCCTTGCACTAGAAATGCAGGTAAGATGTCAGTCAGATCCTTGTGAGGGCAAGTAGCCTGGTGGGCTGCTGAGGTGATGGATGTGTGAGTTCCTGGAATGTGGGCTTCTGCTTTCATCACTCCCATTGGCTGCTCTGTGCTGCTCAGCGAGGCCATTGGCGTCTTGCTTTATCTCTGAACTTGCTCCTTTATCTCTGAACTAGGTATGATAATTACAGGATGTTGGTCAACTGTTAAATTTCCTGAAGATAGTTTGCATGCAAAGATGCAAAAAAAA